>JAQFVV010013776.1:0-75051 GCA_028023455.1 Epiperipatus broadwayi
AAAGACCTCAAAGGTACATTTATGATAAACAAAAATGCAAGTTAAAAAAACTTGCTAACGCTTGTATATATATCCACAGATAGCGTCCTACCAAGACTGCCAATCCAAGCGTGTTTTGTTTGGATAAACGTCAGAGTAGTTAGTATTCACTATCTCTAACTGTAATTCCACTTTCAGATCATGATTTCAAGCTATTTGCTATGATCCGTGAAAGACAGGAAAGACGAAACTAGATCGAATACCAAACTCTGCGCGTTTATGAAACAAAACTATTCAGCCTGACAGCGGTAATTTTTAGACAACGTAATGTCTTCAAATTCCAGCATAGCAAAACAGATAGCTACATGGGTCTGATCTCAGTTCAGCATCACCACATAGTAGAAACCTCTGCAATCTATATCATTGCAAGAAAGACCTCAAAGGTACATTTATGATAAACAAAAATGCAAAAAGAGTTAAAAAACTTGCTAGCCCTTGTATTTATGTCCACAAGATGGCGATCTACCAAGACTGCCAATCAAGCGTATGTTTTGTTTACGTAAACGTCAGAGTAGTTTAGTATTCTGCTATCTCTAGCTATAATTCCACTTTCAGATCATGATTTCAAGCTATTTGCTATCAGTCCCAGTGAAAGACGAGGAGAATAGAGGAGCTAGATCTGAATACAAACTCTGAGCGTTTGTTAAACAATTTCTATTCAGCTTATAAGCGTGAATTTTTAGTCACGTAATGTCTTCAAACTCAGCATAGCAAACCAGATAGCTACATGGGTCTGATCTCAGTTCAGCATCACCACATAGTAGAAGCCTCTGCAATCTATATCATTGCAAGAAAGACCTCAAAGGTACATTTATGATAAACAAAAATGCAAGTTAAAAAACTTGCTAACGCTTGTATTTATGTCCACAGATGGCGTCCTACGCTTGATTGGCAGTCTTGAGCATGCATCTGTGGACATAAATACCCAAC
Source organism: Epiperipatus broadwayi (assembly GCA_028023455.1). Taxonomy (NCBI): domain Eukaryota; kingdom Metazoa; phylum Onychophora; class Udeonychophora; order Euonychophora; family Peripatidae; genus Epiperipatus; species Epiperipatus broadwayi. The sequence continues at coordinate 970 of JAQFVV010013776.1, forward strand.
ACGGGACCCGCAACGCGCGGCCTGATAAATCTCCTTTAGTGCTCTTGCAATGATATAGACAGGAAGGCTCACACTGTGTGGTGATGCTGGGCTTGGATTTATGCTGAGTTTAATGCACGTGTCTAAAATTCCGCGGCACTTACAACTGATAATTATTTAGCATAAGCAGCTCGGTTTGCCGACCGTCTAATTTCTCCTGTCTTTCTGGCGATAACAAATAACGAAATCATGATCTGAAAGTGGAATATAGTTAAGGATAATAACCATAAACAATAATAATACTTCATATATAAACATCAACTCAAAGATATTTTTTTAATAACAAATGATAATTTTTAAAATATAGATAGACTTATCGATATTTACAATATATATATATTGAACCATGTTCGAATGTGTGTATTCGAAACACCGACCTCTTAGGCAGAAAAGAACATACTCGGAGAGTATGTATGCCCCAACGATAGCTATAAAATATATAACTAGTGTTACCTTTCCAGGACATAACTTCTTCTCAGCTCTTGAGTTCAACACTAAGTTCAAAGCACTTTTTTTTGTTTATGTATAAACACGGGCGCCAGCTATCTATTCAAGGATGAATAAATAACGCACTTTGAGCAATGGCCACTAACACAATGCCTAAATCCATGACTAGCTCAGCTGTTTGTAATCACTAATAGATTATACATAATTAGTGGTTAAAAGACTTGATAAAGAATTTGTTAAAAAGAATTGACTGACAAATAAAGTTTAATTTTAAAGACAATTTATTAACTAACATTTATTTACTAAATTTAAACATTTTATAATTCTAATAAAAAACACACACATATTTTTAAATTAACATTCTAAATAGTTTAAATATTCTTGAATATTTTCATAACAGAACACTGGGAACTTATCTACTTTGACTAATAATATTGATATAAGGATCACGCACATTAATCCATGCACACACATAATAATGATAATAAAGGACTACATAGTATTTGAAATTTAATCACACACATCAATAGTTCATTTATGTATGATATAGAGTTCATATAATTAGATTCTTGAAAAATTCATATGAATTAATGCAATGCAATGGCTATTACAGTATAAACAAAATAAGCAAATGTTTTACCTAGGCTTTTGAATGTAGACGTAGAATTTTGTTCTCTTTGGTGGCTGCTTTCGGTGAGGATATTTCCATTATGAATGCTTACCAGCTGGCTGGGACATTTCCTTGCTGAGTTTCCTGATTTTCACGATTATTACTATCGGAGACAAATAGATACTGACGGAGATTTTCTAAGATGTTAAGCTTACATTATTTCACGGGCAGATCTGCTGTTTTCTAGGACATCTGGGTTGGAGATAAACGTGCATTCCCAAGGTCTTCTCAACACTGCATTTTGTTTGTTAACTGCTCAATTAATTTCTGAACTGCACTCACTCAATAAATTTATGAACTGATTGTCTCAACTGCTTGTCTGATAAAATATTCAGTATTTATACCAATGAAGTGTTTTCTTTTTAATATCCTCCGGCAAATTTCTGTTGTCGAAATTCTTTATCAATTAATCCTTTGATAAACGTGTTTTGGAAGATTGCTTAATTAGTAATAGCCATGCAATAAAACATGTTGTTTTATTTTATTAATAGCCATTGCCATGTTTTTAATGATAATCTTCTTTTATTTCACATACATTTTATTTATTTACAAATCGCACATGTATACACACATATATTTTTAATACAATTTACTATTTATTTTTAACATTATTTTTTCTTTAATTAAACTTGAAAGAAAAGAGATTTGTATGTTTTAACTTTTTAAATTATATTTTTACGAATACTAATAAAAACTATTTATTTCCTTTTGTAAACCTTTCGTTTCATTTTTCAAACCAAGACTCCCTTTCCCCCCTTTTGATTAATTAATTGAGCTTTTTTTTTAATTTTAAAACTAATGCTAAAAAACTATTTAATTCTTATCTTTTTTGAAAACAAGCTGCAATAAACTCTTCAACATTTAATTTTATGTTTTTCTTTTATGAAAGATTACTTCCTTTTGAGAGTAAAATGCGTCATTTTTGACCATTTTATCTCTGACAACATTAAATCTTAATTTGTTATTCTTTCTAAGTTTTCTTTTTGATATCTTTTCCATGCTAAGGGCAATATCCAATTATGCTTTTCTTCTTTCTATGCTGGTAACATTGCTTACAATGTTCGTCCTGGATAGTGCCCATGAGGACAAACTAATTTTGTGGCACAGGGATCTTTTATAGACGAAGCTTCAGCTGCCGATTCTCTTGATCAGACTTTGACTAAGAAAAGATGGCTGCAAATGACAGGAATTTTAACTGTCCATTTCCGACTTATGCCTTAGAAAACGAGGTACAAGATATGGGGATTCTCCATTGAAAAGTGACTTACGACTTACTCTGGTTGTTGCCAGTGCGCTTTTTAAGAGGAATGATCCTGGCCAATCCATTATGGGTGCTAGAACTTATCCAGTCGAGAGCTTTAAACTTAATCCTTATCTAACCTATTTCAATACTACCCTCATCCCCTTAGATTCGAACCCTTATACGCTTCTAATACAACTTATATTGACTTTCATTTATATTATTTTTAAATTCATTATGAACATTATTTAAATATTTAGTTTTACGATACTTATTTTAAACCCATACGAACATTATCCATATTTATTTATGCTACAATATTATTTTGAAACTATCACGGACACATATTTATTTATATTACAATATTACTTTAACCCATTACTTTAACTTATGTATTAACATGCGTGTACTCAGAAAAAAAAACTATTTTGCTTTATTATGATTCATTCATTATTATTTTACTAGAGATTTTTTTTTTATCTTGATTATTTTAAACAATTTATTTACATCCTTTTCTTAACTTACGGTATTCAAAACAAACTTTTATTTTAACATGCGTATATTCAAAAAACTATATTATTTTTCTATGAATATTTTATTTATTTTCTACAGATATATTACACTTATTTATTTAACTTGGTTTTATTTTATGTATTTCCGTTATTTTATTCATTTATTTAATTCTACAAACATTATTTCTAAATCCTTAATTTGACCCATTTATTTAACTTGATTTTATTGATTTTTATTTATTTGAACTGTTTATTTACGAACATTTCCTTAATTAATATGTGCGTGGAGAAAAAAAATCTTTTATTTTGGAAGCCTCCATTATTATTATTTGACAAAACAATCCATCATTTTAAATAGTGAAATTCTAATTCAGGCTTTTCACCTACGTCAAAATAATTATATTAGACTCATAGTCCATTTCCGGTCCTTTCTGTTTATTTCCTTTACTATTCTGCCTGATTACTAACTTTTAAACTATGTCAGGTGGTTCCTTCTTTCTTTCTACAAATTCTATAATATAAACTAACTTTCCTCTCTTATTGGTTCCGCTTTTATAATTTATTGCTTTATCTCTTTCTCTTTCTGTTCTGTTTTCGACTTCGTAACTCAGAAAACCTTTATACCTAGACAAACTCCGAATTACTTCAATCTGGGAATATTTTTTTCTACGCTTTCTCTTTGTTTTAAATCTACGTCTACAGCGAATGCGAACGTTTACTTTAACCTTTTTAAATTTTTGTAAAAACTTTTCTACACTATCTACTACATTGAACTTTTTTTTTCTTCTATTTCTTGATCTACATTTGTGTCTACTTTATTTATCACAATGCTATCTGATTCTAATTCAATTTCTATGTCTTTTATAACCTCAACTTTCTTTTCAACTTCCTGACTTTCTTTAATTAAATCCAACTCTATAACCTCTTGGTTCTTCTCTACCTTTACCATTATCTCACATCTTATTTCTCTTACTTCTGCTCTGAGTTCTTTAATTTCTGTTTTAACCTGACTAATTTCTTCCTTCAATTCTGCTTTGAATTCTAACTGACTTTGTTCAAATTTCTGACACAATTCTTGTTGACTTTGTTTAATTTCTTGACGCATTTCTTTTATCAATTCTGCTTTGAACTCTTGCATCATATTCATCATCATTTTCATCATCATTCGCATCTCAGATACTTCTTTCTCTTTTTTCCCTAACTGGGGATTTTTAAAATATATTGGGCTTTCTTTCGGATCCATTTTCGAAAATTTCAATTTCAAAGTACTAGCGCTTATGTTAAACTAAACCGTAATTACGACTTATTTATTTATTTTTCTTACTAAGATGGAAACTCACACTAACCCCACCCTTTTAGTCTTTTTCTCTACCCGATCTTAATGCTTTAACTCTGCCCATAACATCATATTGACTCTGATTTGATAGCATATATGTCAAAATCTCTTTTCATTTTGGAAAAAAAAAGTTTTCGGTCAATTCTTTTTTTTTAAATCAAAACACTTTTACATACGTAATTTAACTTTTTAGATTTTTATTTTCAACAAGAACAAAGTATTTAATTAACTGTCATTTATGACAAGTTCGGCCCACGTTGGGTAAAGCAATTTGAACCGTGTTCGAATGTGTGTATTCGAAACACCAGCCTCTTAGGCAGAGAAGAATATACTCGGAGAGTATGTATGCCCAAATGATAGCTATAAAATATATAACTAGCATTACATTTCCAGGACATAACTTCTTCTTGGCTGTTGAGTTCAACACCAAGTTCAAAGCACTTTTTTTTGTTTATGTATAAACACGGGCGCCAGCTATCTATTCAAGGATGAATAAATAACGCACTTTGAGCAATGGCCACTAACTCAACGCCTAAATCCATGACTAGCTCAGCTGTTTGTAATCACTAATAGATTATACATAATTAGTGGTTAAAAGACTTGATAAAGAATTTGTTAAAAAGAATTGACCGACAAATAAAGTTTAATTTTAAAGACAATTTATTAACTAACATTTATTTACTAAATTTAAACATTTTATAATTCTAATAAAAAACACATGCATATTTTAAATTAACATTCTAAATAGTTTAAGTATTCTTGAATATTTTCATAACAGAACACTGAGAATTTATCTACTTTGACTAATAATATTGATATAAGGATCACGCACATATTACCTCATGCACACACATAATAATGATAATAAAGGACTACATAGTATTTGAAATTTAATCATACACATCAATAGTTCATTTATGTATGATATAGAGTTCATATAATTAGACTCTTGAAAGATTTGTACGAATTAATGCAATGCAATGGCTATTACAGTATAAACGAAATAAGCAAATGTTTTACCTAGGCTTTTGAATGTAGACGTAGAATTTTGTTCTCTTTGGTGGCTGCTTTCAGTGAGGATATTTCCATTATGAATGCTTACCAGCTGGCTGGGATGTTTCCTTGCTGAGTTTCCTGATTTTCACGATTATTACTATCGGAGACAAATAGATACTGACGGAGATTTTCTAAGATGTTAAGCTGACATTATTTCACGGGCAGATCTGCTGTTTTCTAGGACATCTGGGCTGGAGATAAACGTGCATTCCCAAAATCTTTTCAACACTGCATTTTGTTTGTTAACTGCTCAATTAATTTCTGAACTGCACTCACTCAATAAATTTGTGAACTGATTGTCTCAATAGCTTGTCCGATAAAATATTCAGTATTTATATCAATGAAGTGTTTTCTTTTCAATGTCCTCCGGCAAATATCTGTTGTCGAAATTCTTTATCAATTAATCCTTTGATAAACGTGTTTTGGAAGATTGCTTAATTAGTAATAGCCATGCAATAAAATGTGTTGTTTTATTTTATTAATAGCCATTGCTGTGTTTTTAATGATAATCTTCTTTTATTTCGCATACATTTTATTTATTTACAAATCGCACATATATACACACATATATTTTTAATACAATTTACTATTTAGTTTTAACATTATTTTTTCTTTAATTAAACTTGAATGAAAAGAGATTTGTATGTTTTAACTTTTTAAATTATATTTTTACGAATACTAATAAAAACTATTTATTTCCTTTTGTAAACCTTTAGTTTCATTTTTCAAACCAAGACTCCCCCTCCCCCCTTTTGATTAATTAATTGAGCTTTTTTTATTTCAAAACTAACACTAAAAAACTATTTAATTCTTATCTTTTTCGAAAACAAGCTGCAATAAACTCTTCAACATTTAATTTTATGTTTTTCTTTTATGAAAGATTACTTTAATAATAATTTTAGATAAAAATTATATGTACCTATATCAATATAGGTACAATATATATATATATATATATATATATATATATATATATATATATATATATATATATATATATATATATATATATATATATAAACCATCTAACCATAATCTTATTCTAGAATTGTGTGTGTACAAGTTATTTCCCTAATCTTTGAGTTGGTATATTTATGAGCATGGGCTAAATCCCATCTCAAGCACCAGTCTTAGCCATTAATAAGAATTATACCTCTAGAAAGAATAAACAAGGGTTCAGTGAACACTCTTTGGGCATCCGATCCAGACTAGCTCAATCTCAAGGTCTGGGGAACAATGTCTAATAAGAGAACAAAGGTAAGGTGATCTCGTTATACTTTCTTTCTGCCTACAAATCCTATTACAATAGCCCAGAAGTTATCAGAATCCCAGAATGTAAATAATACACATTATAATCAAATTCTAAGATTTATTAACACACATATACATATCTCAATATTTTAAGCACACAACTCATTTATTCCGACACACATATATATAAGATTCATATACATATTAACAAAAGAGTGTGATTGTACTTCAGAGTTGTTTATTCAATGATTTAAGAAAATATTTATTACTTTCTTTAAGTTGGAATAACACATGTTTCTTAATCTATTACTAAATGTTCATTGAGTATATATTGAGAAAAAGTCAAGATTACCTCTGTTAATGGCAAATGTTCACATGGTCATGGCTAAAATCTGTAAGCTTACAGTCTTAAAGGAATGCTGGTTTTAGTGAGAGTCATTGATCTGAATGATGATGACAGGCTCTGAGATATTCTACACAAAATAATTCAACCTAGAGATTAATTAGATGATTTTTAACTTGCTTGTGAGAGATTCTAGTTGTTTGTTGTTCATGGCCATTACACTTCATTTAATAATTAGCAAATTTTCATAAATAAAGTTCAGGTACGTCCTACAATAGCTATCCACTGAAGCCAGCCTAATGAACTCACACGATTATAATTACCCCTGCATTTTGATGGAGTACATTATGAATAAAATTTTCATTAATTAATAATCACATTAATACATTTTTCCCCTGCTTCTTTATTACCTGTATTTTTTTTTAATTTTAATCACCAACTAAACACTGAGAAAAAAATAGTTATTTTCTTTAATGCTCTTTAACCTCACTTTTTTTTTTATCTATTTGTAGACCGATGACCAGATCTCAAGAATGCTTTTAGCTTCCTTTGTTCTAAAATACTAACTTGACCAGTTCTAAGAATTCTGGTGGACAGAGTCATTAACTGACTCTACTCTCAGGGCAACTTTCAATTCTTTTTATTACTCTCCAACTTTATATGCTTAATGGGTTTTCATTAAGAAATATGTGCTACTACTGACATTATTTATATCTATAACTTACGACATTAACAAAAACAACAATATATATATATATAAAACACAAATAATAAAAAATAATACAACTCCACACATAATTGCTATTCTATATCCTCACATATAAATCTGTTAGTAATTCAACACATACATCACAATAACATGTACAACAAATTTATATATATGTATATATTCATGCCATTAGCTGAATAACATATTCCATTCATACTCTTTTGTAACAGGGTTCGAATGACTATAAAATTTTCTGCATCAACCTATTTAATTCATAACACCACTTGCAATTAACAGTCTTTATAATTATTATTACCCTTTATTTACTTTAGCACCTGTATTCAAACCCAGCTACTGTTACATACCCTCCTAGTGCAATAGCATTCAAATACCCTCTGTGTATTTGAATGGCTTCTTAAATGCTCATATCTATCCTTTATCTCTCTCTGGGTTTGCAAAGGGCTTGAGACTGAGCATTGTATGACCCTCTTACTTCCCACTCGGTATCCACGCAAAATGCATGTTTCCCTTGACTCTTTGTTATCATAAATGAGCCCTCATATAGATTGCAAAACTTTTTGCAAATAAACTTTTCAAGTTCGCTTACATTGTGGGTCCTCACTATTACTACACTCCCACCTTAAAGAAATGAGAGGAACTCTGGAAATCCTCTTTTTGTTGTAAGCTTCTGTGAACCATCAAGTGGTATGCTTGCTACCTATCATTTTCTATATCAATGGGAGGTTCTTCTGTTCCTAGAAACTCAGTTTTGAATAACCTGGGTGCATGTTTCCCAAAATGCAAATATATTGGTGTGAACCTAGTAGATTCATTCACTGCCCAGTTCATATAGTTTAAAATGTCTGGTGTTTGTTTGACCCACTTGCTATGGTCTGTTTGGATATAAGTACGGTACAGCCTACCCAATTCCTGCATCATTTTTTGCAGGGATTGGACTGAGGGTTCCGAATCGAGGTTGACACATGTCCTATTTTCAATCATTCAGTCCATCTCACCCACTTTTTCGAGTTGGATGGAGTCCCATGATCTGATATAATGGTTCATGGTTTTCCCACTGATGGAATATGTTCCCTTTTTAGGACGTGCATGGTGTTTTTTGCATTGGCTTGCATGATGGTATATGCGAACACTAGTCTGGAGAACAAATCATAAACAACCAAGAGGTATTTATTTTTATTAAAAGCCAGCAGTGGGCCATAAAAATCAACTGCAATCATTTCCTTAGGCTCTCTGGGGATCATGGACAATATCGGAGCTGTATATTTCCTATTTTCTGGCTTAACCCTCTGGCAAATTTCGCATTGCCCAATAATGGCTGCAACTTTGCTATGCATGCCTTGCCAGTAAAACCACCTCCTAATCATCCTTCAGTCTTCATTATCCCATAATGGCCAGACCTGTGGCACATGTGTGCCACCACTGCAGTCCTCATATGCTGTGGAATGACCGATCTCCACTCTGCTGGATTTTCCTTAACTCTATATTGTAGCACACCTTGCTCTAGTTTAAATTTCTGAATATTCTGCTTGACCCAACTTCCAATCAATTTAGCTCCTTTGCCTTCCAATTGGTGAATGACTGGCTGGTTTTGTTGGTCCTCTCTCTGAATGTACCTTTGGCACCTCAAATCACTTTCAAATCCTTCATCTGTTTTCAACCCTATGCTTGCTATATACAAATTCTCAGTACCTAGATGGTATAATTGTGTGTCCCCTGGATTGCGACTGAGGGAGTCAGCTACCACATTGTTAGAACCTTTGCAATACCTTACTGTATAGTTGTATTCTTGTAGGTACAGGCTCCAATCTTCTAACCTGCTGTTTGTGAAGTAGCTGTGGTTGATAAATTTCACACTCTTGTGGTCAGTAACCATGATGACCTCCGAGCCCAGTAATAGCCTAGCCTGTGAAACTTCTGACAGCCCAAACAATGGCCATACCTCTTTCTTAGTGGTTGTAATAATGTACCTCAGGACCTTTGAGTAGCCTGCTCAGAAAATATAGTACATCTATTCTCCCATCATCTTGCTCTTGAGTCATGGTCACTTTAAGACCATATCCACTGCTATCTGTCTGAACTATGAATGACTTTGAATAGTCAGGAAAGGCTAGCATAACATGTTCCAAGAAACCTGTCTTCACTTTTTGAAAGGCTTGGTCCTGTTCTTCCATCCACTTCCACTCACTACCCTTTTTTAATAACTTCACCAATGGCTCCATCCATTCTACAAGCCAGTCCTGAAAGCAGTTGTAGAATGTACACAGGATCAGAAATGATCGGACCTGCTTCTTGGATCTAGGTGTTGGAAAGTCACGAATGGCTGAGATCTTGACCGGGTGTGGTTTGAGTCCCTGAGCTCCCACCATGCCCAAGAAAGACCACCTCTTTCTGACACAGTGTGCTCTTCTTGATATTCATTTTTTGTTTTTTTTTCACATTCCTCTAGAAATAGTTCTACTTCTCATATGTGTTCCTTAATATCTGTTAAGGCTATCAGCACATCATCCATGTAAATCATGATTATGTCCTTTATCTCTGAGGATAGCACCAGATATAAGCACCTGAGTAACCCTGCCCCACTGTTTATTAAGTTGAAAGGCATCCGGTTAAATTGATATAAATGGCCCTCATATCTGAATGATGTGTATTGGCAGTCTTGCGGATGTAACTTAATTTGCCAATAATTGGCAGTTAAATCAAAGGTTGAAAATACCTTCTTACCTTGAAACTTCCTCAGTAATTCTTGCATGGGAGGTGATACATTGCAGTCTGGTACAGTCACATTATTTAACTGTCGAGTATCAAGACACAATCTAACAGATCCATCCTTCTTTTTAACTACCACCATTGGGTTGCAATACAACAATGAGCATGTTGGTATAATTCCCACTCTAGCATCTGATCTATTTGCTCTTTTACTTCCTTTCAGTATTGGTGTGGAATGGGGTATGATCTAGCTTTAAATGTTTGACCGTCTCTCACCTTAATTCTCTACTCAAACCCTTGGATAACTCCTGGCTTATCTGAAAAGACTTGGTGATTCTTGGTCAATGTTCATTGTAATGGGCTATCTTGAACTTTTCCTTCTACTTTCATTCCATCAATTTTGTTATCTTTAAGTTTCTCTGGGACATCCTCCTCTAGATGGAGCATTCCTATCAACTATTGTGACTCCATTGCAAGAAAATGTACCACTTCACCCTCACATGTGACCTGACCCCTCTCATAGTCAAGGTTACATTCTATCTATGTAGAAAATCTGATTTCAACAATGCCTCATGTACTAAATTTTTCATTACAAGGAACACATGTGGATAGCTTTTTCCATTAATTTTTAGATCTATCCATATCTGCTTTCACTCTACTTTAGCTCTCTGGTTGTCTGCCATTGCTATGTAAACTATTTTTAGAAGGAGAATCAGTATATCTTGTTGTTTTTTTCTAATTTGGTGGTATAGTCTCTGTTACTACTGATACCTGGCTACCCAAATCCATGAGGGCTTCAATATCCATTGAAACTACCTTTATAGGGATGATGGGGCATGTCTGGAGTGCATATCCTGGAACCCTGTCTTCCTAAGAACATATTAAATTTCCTATTTTTTTGCCCCCCTGCTTATTAATGTCTGTCTTTCCTTTGGATCTAAGCTTATGCTTTTCTCTCTGTCTTTTTTTCTGTATCTATTTTTAGTTGGCTCAACATTTTATCAATCATCATTACTGAGCTTTCTCCTCTTTTTCCCAGAATCCACTTAATTTTTGGGTAACTTTTTGCATGCCATTTTTACAATCTGTTCCTCTGATAATTTACAAGCCTATAGAGTTCTTAATGTGGCCACCTGCCACCTAAAAATTGTGTGTATGCTTCTCTATTACTTTCTTGGAACTTTTGCCCTACCACTTGAGCTATTGTCCTTTCTTGTATTTCTTCATTCCAGAATATATTGACTAATGCTGTTTTATACTCCAGAAATGTTTGAGATTGATGAACTCAATGAATTTCAGCATGTCTTTGCATGTTTCTCTAGGTGGTGGTATGCTATGATCACTTGGTGTTCATCCACTATCTAATAGTACTTATAGTATCTTTGAAGGTACTTGAGGTGCTCTATGGGTGTCTTTTCCTTCTCCCCCTCCATATACTCTTATCTTTAATTCCATTGCCCCCTTTTTTATTATCTATAAATCACTATTATGGCTAAAATGTGCCAGGTCCGTCACCCTGGCACTCAGTGGTACACTGCATGACCCACCTGATAGACCTTCCTCCCCTCATTTCTATCTTTAGGTAAAATTATTGTTTTATAATATCCCACATATTGGTAAAAATTTTAAACATCTTTTTTATGACTATGTGACTTTATATATATAACATAGAACAGACATCACCGACCATCAATGCTATTTTCTCTTCTGACTACTTGAGAATTGTTTTACTACGTATATCAACATATCGCAAAATATGTCAATATTTAAGTATATTTCCAAATATATGTTTAAACTCTTTCTGTTTTTTCTATCTCTTTTTTTTTTTTTAAAAATAATCATTCTCCAACTTTCATTTGGAAAGCTCTTTTTAAATTACATTAGGATGCTGTTTTAATGTCTGTTCTCTACTATTCACAGTCCGTTTGTTGGGACACTATTTTAACCATCTACCCATAATCTTATTCTAAGAATTGTTATTTACCTAAGCTTTGAGTAGGTATATTTATGAGCATGGGCTAAATCCCATCGGCTAAATCCCATCTTAAGTGCCAGTCTTATCCATTAATAAGAAATATACCTCTTGAAAACATAAACAAGGGTTCAGTGAATACTCTTTGGGTATCCGATCCAGACTTGCTCAATCTCAAGGTCTGGGGAACAATGTGTTGCTCAATCTCAAGGTCTGGGGAACAATGTCTAATGAGAGAACAAAGCTAAGGTGATCTTATGAAGAGACCTCACATAATATATCTTGTTATACTTTCTATCTGTCTACAAATCCTATTACAATAGCCCAGAAGTTATTAGAATCCCAGAATGTAAATAATACACAAGCTATAATCAAATTCTAAGATTTATTAACACACGTATGCATATCTCAATATTTTAAGCATACAACTCATTTATTCTTTGATACACAGACACACACACACATGTGTGTATATATATATAAGATTCATATACATATTAATGAAAGAGTGAAATTACACATCAGAGTTGTTTATTAAATGATTTAAGAAATTATTTATTACTTTCTTTAAGTTGGAATAACACATGTTTCTTAATATATTATTAAATGTTCATTGAATATATATTGAGAAAAGATCAAGATCACCTCTTTTAAGGGCAAATGTTCATGTGGTCAAGGCTAATAATCTGTAATCTCACAGTCTTAAAGGGATGGTGCTTTTAGCGAGAGTCATTGATCTGAACGATGATGACAGGCTCCAAAATATTCTACACAAAATAATCCAACCTAGAGATTAAGTTGATGATATTTAACTTGCTTGTGAGAGAATCTAGTTGTTTGTTGTTCATGGCCATTACACTTGATTAAATAAACAGCAAATCTCCATAAATAAAGTTCAGGTAAGTCCTACAATAGCTCTACACTGAAGCTGGCCTAATGAACTCACATGATTATAATTACCTCTGCATTTCGATGGAGTACATTATGAATAAAATTTTCATTAATTAATAATCACATTAATACATTTCTTTTTTTTTTCCTGCTTCTTTATTACCTGTATCTATTTTTTTTTAAATTTTAATCACCAACTAAATCACTGAGAAAAATAATATAGTTCTTTTCTATAATGCTCTTTAACCTCACTTTTCTTTTATCTATTCATACGCTGATGACCAGATCTCAAGAATGCTTTTAGTTTCCATTGTTCTAAAATAGTAACTGGACCAGTTCTAAGAAATTCCGGTGGACAGAGTCGTTAACTGAAACTGCCCTCAGTGCAACTTTCAATTCTTTTTATTACTCTCCAACCTTATATGCTTAATGGGTTTTCATTAAAAAACATGTGCTACTACTGACATTATTTAAATCTATAACTTACGACATTAACAAACAACAAAATATATATATAAAACACAAATAATAAAAAATAACACAACTCTGCACATAATCAATTTTCTATATTCTCACATATAAATGTGTTAGTAATTCAACACACACATCACAATAACACGTACAACAAATATATATATATATATATGTATACATTCATGACATTAACTGAATAACGTATTCCATTCATACTCGTTTGTAACAGGGTTCAAATGACTATTTATAAAATTTTCTGCATCAACCTATTTAATTTGTAACACCACTCACAATTAACACTCTTTATAATTATTACTATCCTTTACTTACTTTAGCACTTGTATTCGAACTGTTACAATATATATGTATATAGTACTGATTGGAATGAAAATGTTATAAGCTCTTATTCACTCCATATCAATACCCTAGTCAAATGCAGATTATCACTTTTACCACAACATATAATTTTAATTAGAGCTCAACTATGATTTTACTATAATTCTGGTGATTGTTACCCAATGAATCATGATGAAGAAATATTTCTATGAGCATCAGTCATTTTAACTAACATGGCATTTCATACTGCATGATGACATTAATCTTTATTATTATTACTATTATTTTTATTTGGGTTAGTAGCGCTCATGAATCACAGATGCATATACTTATAGGAGTTTATAATTACTTTGGAATGCTGCCAGCAATAAGTAGATAGAAATTTTAGTAAAAATTAACAATTTAATAATGCTAAAAAAAATAATAATACAAAAGCATTGTTTTCATACATCATCCCCTAACTTCTTGAAATAAAGTGCATTTTCCTTTACAGATATAATAACATTAAAACAACAAAAAATGTTTGTACACAAAGATGTAAAAGAAAAACCATCTCAAATAAGAAATACACAATTAATTAATGCATTTATGGACATGAAGAAATAACAAAAAAAATCAATAAATAAAATATCTTATTTTCATCTTTGATTTTAGAGCTTAGTAAAGTTCATAGTTCCAAGTACATATTATCTCTTGATTCTCCATCATGTGTGCACATATATTTGAGGTTCATTTTCCTAAATTTTACATTCAGTATTTTTGAGATTTAATAGCTACTAATTGATTACACTAAATAAGACTGTCCATTTTCGTGATTGATAGATTTCTTCTTTCTGGCTACCTAGCATACACATATGTAAAATAATAATGTATTTCTTTGTTGCTCTGGTCTCTTAAAAAGGCATTGACTGTGAGAGTTTTTTTGCTTTGTAAGTATTTTATCATTTTCTCCCTCACCTCTACAATAGACTATTTAAATAAAACTTTTAGCAGAAAAAAACATTTTGTAAGGTGTGTCTGGTCATCTCTGGAAATTAGTGCAATTAACACTTCTTAAGTTGGAATTCACTCATCTTCATTCCTTTATTGGAATATTATCTATTTTTTCCACTCAAAAATTTTACACAACAATTTACAGTAGAAAATTATTATATTTTTTATAAGTTAGAATTTTTCATTCTAGATCAGCAATATGCAGAAAGAACAGAACAATGAAAAAATCATTTTTACAACCTAAAATCTTTTCATTATGTGACAGACCCACACAGTCAAACTAACGAAAGTTTTATTTTAATTTTATTTTTTATCTCTTTCAATTTTTAATTAATTAATATTTTAACTTACAAAAGAAATAACAGCTTAATCTTCTTACAGATCTGGTTATCTGCTAACAAAGAGTTAAGTTTATCAATGAAAAAAAAAATTAATTAGAAACTACATACTTATTTTTTTGGAAAAAAAAGTGTTATAATTTTGCGTTTTATTTTTTTTCTTTCTTTTCTCACAAAGTTTAATAAACCTGAATGATTTTACTTGTATTATATTAATATAGAGTCACAAGCAAGGCTTTATACATATGTAAATTTACCACTCTAAACAATAAAATAAATAGTAAAACAATTCAATTGATTTTTTTTTCCTTTTTCTCTTCATTTTTTAAAGAAAATTTCAATTAAAAGTGGAAATCAAAGGGTTTGAATCCATGAACCATAATGTTCTGGTGCATACCCCTTACCAAAAATGAAATAAAAATGTCATAGAGTTTAAGCTATTCTGAATTCATTTTTTCCTTTACCAACTATTTGATCTATTCATCTAATCCTCTTTTTTTACTTTCTTTTATTCTCTCAACTTTATTTAATCTTAATAAACTGAAGACTATTCCAAAAATTCATGCGTATTTGCATCCTCAGATCCAACAATCAAAACCCAGATTGAAACATACAGGCATACACTCCTGAAAATATCTAAAATGCTTCTAGAGTATATATATATATATAGTAACAAGTCAGAGTAATTTTCAACTACAAGATAAACAAAATAATAACAATAAAATGCAAAGAATTACTTTTGTTCATCAAAAACATTGCTTCTGGCAGATAATAATGGCCTAGAAGCTTCCATCTTATGCCTCAATGTCTTAAAAATATTTTTCAAAACAAAAGCATTCATGATTTGTCTGATCACAAAAACTTTCATCATATAACACTCAGACATTCCAACAATACATACAAACCTATCACAATCCTGAGCTCTTTACCAGTTCTGAAAATAGTAACACACATCAATTGTCTTCACACTCCCTTTTAACCAGCCTGAAAATTCCAGACATTATATGGACCTTTAACATAATTTTCTTTCTTTACTTTTAATTGTCACAATGAGTACTTTTACAATTTCTATTTTTTTTTTTTTTTTTATGTAAAACTAATTTGAAATATTTCCAGAGCCATCAACACTAAATCTTTTACATTTCTCATATACTATAAAGACTATTTTTATCTGATGGCTATTTTTTGTGTGATAACTGGAAAGCACACTGTGGTATGCTATCTGTTCTATCATTTCCTTTAGATAAAGAATAAAATTAATATTCAAAATTATACTTCATCTGGTTAAAAACCACTACATTGAAATTGTAAAATTGACATCAAATATATCAATAAAATTATATGACTTTCTTCTTCAAATTTGAATTCAGGCTGTAATATACTTTTCTCCAATAAATTGATCAGCCTCAAATATCTATCTCTATGCCTTTTTTGTATAGATTTTACCAGGGTTAATCTTTGAATATATCCCAGCTTTGATTTATTTTCTATCTTTCTTTCCCATTGCTTTGGTACATCTACCTTATCTTTGCATATTTTTTTATAACTTTTATATTTTCTTTTTTACTCTCTATTATTTCCATCAACTGTTTTATTTCATCTTCTTCTATATATGGTTTTATATACATGTGATATTGAATTTTCTTCCATATAGCATTGCTATAATCTTTTCTCCCATCAACACATCTACTTTTGTCTTTTTAGCTACATTAAACTTCTTATTGGATTCTTTCTCCACTTTACTTACATTTTCTATACTATCTTTATCAACAATTCTTTTCTTATCACTTTGTTTGCATAGTCTCTATCATTTTTTATTATCTTTAAATTTGTCGATGGTATCTATATCCACTATTACATCATTTTTTCTTTTGTTTGTGTATTGCTTGATTTCTCAATCCCCTTTCTTGCAACTTTTTTTTAAATTTCTTCTAATATCAATATATTCTTCTGTTTTCTGTAGCATTTCTTTTACATTTTGTTATATTCTTGTTTTAACTCACTTTTTGTTGTCTTTCTTTTTAATTCATTTTTCTGCAACACTTTATATAACATATTCAGTATCATGACATTCTTTTCTGCAGACTGAGTCATAATCCCTTCTGACTGTATCCCTTCTGACTGTTTTTCCCTTAGTTCTTCGAGTTCAATGCCATGTTAATCAATTTTATAGGATTAGGAGCGAATGATCATTTATTGTTATTATTATTTTTACTATTTAATATTTACTATAAAGAGAGAGGCTGCAGAAAGGAGTTTGCTATTAACTGAAAGGAGACTCTTTGATTTTTCTTGGAGGCCTTAAAGGAACCAAGCAGGGCAAATTTCTAATGTCCACTCCATACATTCTTGTCATTGCAGGTGTTATTACTATGTGATTATTCATATAGTATACGAACATGGATGGACTGCTCACCAACATGCATTAGCCAGCATGGTGAGTTTATTGGCTTTTTACCTCTGAGTTTAAAATCAAAAAACACCATGGTCTTTCTTCTCAGTGCCTGATAAGGCAGAATGAATGTTTGTGTAAATGATAAATATTTTTCCAATACATATATACAATTATGACAGACAAAAATAAAGCATGGCCCTTATTCCCAGGAGGCTGTAAAGTCACCAACCAAGGCAGCGGTTGGTGGCTGAAGGCGAAGGGTGCTAAGAATCCCCTGATTGTGGACCCAGGCTGCCATTTGATGACGACTTTTTATTTAGGTACTTACAACTGCAGATCACTTTCAATTGAAGGAAGATTGCAAGAATTAGAAGAAGAACTGTCTTAAATTAAATGGGACATTATTGGACTTTGTGAAGTTAGAAGAAAAGGAGAAGAAACAATTGATTTAAAAAGTGGACATATACTCTATTATAAAGGCACACGTATTGGAAATACAAGTGGAGTAGGATTCATTATAAATAAAAAGTGGAAGAACAATATTGTGGAGATTGATGGTGTATCAGACAGAGTGGCAAGATTAGTTATACAACTTAATAGCAGATACCAAATGCTGATAATTCAGGTTTATGCCCCAACAAGTTATCATAGTGATGAAGTAGTAGAAGATTTTTATATGGATGTACAAAAGGCTTTTGATCAGAGTAAACAACATTTTAAAATTGTTATGGGAGACTTTAATGCTAGAATTGGTAGACAAATGAAAGATGAAATTGCTGTAGGTAATTTTGGTTATGGTAATAGAAATGAGAGAGGACAAGACTTGTGGAGTTTGCAGAAAAAGAAAAACTTTATATTATGAATTCATTTTTTGAGAAAAATGTTAAAAGGAAATGGACATGGAAGCATCCAAATGAAGGTACAGCAGAATTGGATTATATTTTGACTAACAGAAAATACATATTTCAAGATTGTAATGTTCTTAATAAATTTAACACAGGAAGTGATCATCGATTAGTAAGGTATAAGTTACGTGTTAATGTAAAACTAGAAAGACAAAAATTATTAAGAAAAACAATATTTACAGTTGATATTCCTAATCTTCAGAAACATTCTAATGAATTTAAATTAGAACTTACAAATAGGTTTCAAGTATTAGAAGATTTTGAACATGATACAGATTTGAATGAAATTAATATGAAAATTATGAAAATAACTCATACACTTTTAAAAACTGCAACAAACATAGCTGGTAGAAAAAAGCAGCAATTGACTAATAAAATTTCTACTGAGACTAGAGAATTTACGAAGAAAAGAAGGAATATGAATATATATAAAAATGATGTATTAAAAAAAATTGAATATCTCGAATTTTGTAAAATGGTACGGAAAAGAATTGAAAATGATATAAGAAAGTATAACTGTGAAATAGCAAGGAAAGCTGTAGAAGAAAATAAAAGTCTCAAAAAGGTTAAACAACATTTTGGTATTGGTAGAAATTTTATATCTGCAATAAGAAAAAAAGATGGAATTATTACTAAAAAGAGAGATGACATCATGAAATTGGTAGAAGATTTTTATCAAGAATTATATAGTAATAAAGAACAAGTACCTCCTATATCTATTACATCTTCTGAATTGCCCAGAATTTTAAATGAAGAAGTGATACATGCAATTAAGTGTATGAAGAAAGGAAAGGCTCCAGGAAATGATGGAATTATAATTGATATATTAAAAGAAGCAGGTGAAGAAATAGAAACAATTTTAGCAAAGTTATATACCAAATGTCTAAATGATAAAGATGTACCGGAAGATTGGAGAAATGCAGTAATAATATTAATATTTAAAAAAGGTGATAAAGAAGATATTAGAAATTACAGACCTATCAGCCTTTTATCAGTTTTATATAAAATTTTTACCAAGATAATTACAACTCGTCTACAGAGAACTTTGGATTTCCACCAACCAAGAGAACAAGCGGGATTTAAAAGTGGTTTTAGTACAATAGATCATATCCAGGTATTGAGAGAAGTCATAGAAAGGACAAACGAATATGAGTTGTCATTATGTTTTGGATTTGTAGATTATGAAAAGGCATTTGATTCTATACACATTTCTTCAGTGATTAAAGCATTGGATCATCAAGGTATAGATCCAGGATATTGTCATATTTTAAAGAATATTTATAAAAATGCAACAGTAACAATTAGATTACATAATGATACTGGAAAAATCAACATTGAGAAAGGTGTAAGACAAGGTGACTCCATATCTCCAAAACTCTTTACAGCAGTGCTGCAAGAAGTATTTTGTGGATTAAAATGGGAAACTAAAGTAGTGAAAGTAAATGGAGAGTATTTAAGTCATTTAGATTTCGCAGATGGTGTAGTTGTTTTTGCAAATAATGCTTCAGAGCTGCAGGAAATGTTGCAGGAGTTAGCAGATGAAAGTAGAAAAGTAGGACTAAAGATAAATGTTAAAAAGACTAAAGTAATGTTTAATCGATTTGCTCAAAATATGAAAATAAAGATTGATTATGAAGAATTAGAAAAAGTTAACAGTTACAAATACCTTGGTCAGATTATTAATACAGATAGAAACATAATGGAGGAAATTAATCATAGAATTAAACTTGGTTGGAGTGCTTTTGGTCGAAATAACTTGATACTAAAAGGAAATTTTTTATAAAAAATTTGTTTTACCAGTTCTTACTTATGGATCTGAGACTTGGACACTTAATAGAAGAGCAATACAGAGATTTCAGACCACTCAAAGGTGTATGGAGAGATGTATGTTGGGAGTAACAAGAAGAGATCGAAAACGCAATGTATGGGTAAGACAACAAACAGTTGTTATTGACTTTATTGAAAAAATTAAAAGATTGAAATGGAGTTGCGCTGGCATATTGCTAGAAGAGATGATAATAGATGGACAATTGAAGTTTTAAACTGGATTCCAAGAGATTGTAAAAGACCCAGAAAGAGACCACATGTGAGATGGATGGATGAATTAAGAAAATGTGCAGGGGTGTTGTGGAGAAGAGAAGCTAAAGATTGGAGAAGATGGATTAAACTCAGAGAGACCTTCATCCTGCAGTTAATTGATATTGGTTGTTGATGATGATGATGATGATAAAGAGAGAAATTAAATTATTTTTCCTTCCTGTTTGAATGACACTATATTCTTTTACACTTAATATAATTTTCAATAATTACCAATTGCAATACTGCTAATACTATGTATTTTTAAACTATCTAAATACTAACCATGCAATCTACTGAAAAGGTATCACCAACCCACCTAGATATCTCCTCACAACTTTTCTGTCTAACTTATAACTGCTATAACCTGCTTTATTTATTTTCTATTTATTGCTGACCAGATAGATATATATTTTTAATAAATATAACAAGCCATTTTTTTCTTATTTCATGTACCATATATCTGTATGTATGATTTATTCTACACCTGATTACAATTTGTAAAATATTTTGACACTTATTTCAGGGTCTGTATAATTTTAACATATTTTAGATGTTATTATCAAATCATTGATTAAAGCTAAATTTCGCTAAATGTTTTAACTCATTTGAATAATAGAACTTGATATAATTAGCCTTATTTGCATAATAGAACTTGATATAATCAAGCACACTTTGAACATCCATATGCCATCATCATAAATCTTCAAGATAATACTATGTATACTTGGTATGTACCTCATGCTATGTTGAAGTTTAGACATTTTGAAAAAATATGTGTAAAACTGACTAAAGTAGAAAACCATTTAATTTTCTTATGTAAATTTATATCAGAGGGGATTATTCTTAAGTGTTTGCAATTAAAACTTTTTTTCCAAGAGAGTTGAGAATATTATTCAGAGAGTGAATGAGGCCTTTTTGCAAGAAAGAATAAATGTTCAACAATTTTCTAAGTATTAAACTTGTGTCACATTAGTAATGTGGAATGAGTTCTAAAAAATAAACTTTCAGATGAAGATTTCTCAAGAATTTGTCAAGCAATGGAAAAATGATATCGTAAATTACATGGAACAATAAAAAAAAAATATCAGAAGAGTAAGCATGTTTTCCATGTGGGCAAATTAAAAGTCACACTGCAACTAGAAATCTGTCATCATCATTAGTTAATTCTAAAAAATATAACTGTTGCTGAAATATCTGTTTTGGGAAAAGGTTTGAATTTTACCATTACATGGAATCTACTGACTCATTATTGGATATAATAGCAACCATTTAGTAAGTTACCCAAAAATTGCCTCTGACAGAAGCAGCAGAAATTATGCTGGAGAGTTAAAAGGACACTTGAGAGATATCAAAAGCAGGAATCAAACATTTAAGGTGATGAGATAAAAGCTATTAAATCTCTCAAACGGGATACATTTATAATCATTTTTTCTGCTGACAAAGGTAAACACTACAGTTGTAATGAGTAAAACTGATTATGATAACAAAATGGAAGGATTTGTCATAGCAGATTCAATACAAAAAAATTAGTAAAATGCCAATTCCAAATGCAATAAAAATTACAAGTTTTACTCAGAAAGCATCTCGGGTATTTCTGTGATTCAGAAAAAAGAAAAATATTTTTGTATTTCAGCAAGGCTCCTCACCTATATGGACAATCTAAAATTGATAAGGTCAATTTTCTGCTAAGGCTTATCCTTAGTTCTAGAAATTCACCATGTTAAAATTTGTCAAGATTTCTTCTCTAATTTTTTAGTCAATTGGCATTCTGGACATGATCTTTTGTCAGGGATTTCTTCACAAACTTCTTAGTCAATTGGCATACTGAACATGATCTTTTGTCAGGGATTCTCATCACTTTGTGAATTAGTCAGAGATGTGAAAATGGAAAGAACTGATAAATTGGTAAGCTTTGATGTAGAAATCTATTTACAAATGTACCATGTGATGAAGCATTGTCTATTAGAGAAAAATATTATGTGATAATAATAGTCTACAAATTAGACCAACTCTTCCTATTGATATTAAAGCAGTCGACCTGATACTCAGATCGAGCTTCACAGCCCACTCCGAATCTCCCACTACCAAACCATATTTAAACTCGATCCTTATGCATATATATGTATTGACTAATACTTTTTCTTCTTGTTTAACTATTAAAATAACTGACGTAGATATATAGATATCTTAATGTAAATAATTTTAATAAACAAATATTTGATTTTATTTTAATTCGTATACATGCGTAATGGATATGTACATATTATCGGTGAGGGGAGATTACTTCTAAAATATGTATCAAATAAAAATATATATTATTAATGTATATTTTAAAATTATATATAATTTGTTATTTATTTTAATAATGGTGGTCAGAAAATGATGCAATTTTTCTAAGAAGTTTCTCGAATGCAATTAAGACAATTGACTGGAAACCCATTAGTTCGAATTAAAATGTTATAATTTATAATAATAAAGTAAGAAACCATTAGTGGAAATTTTATCCACTTCAAATTTGTTTAAAAATCATAAGACTATATTTTAAAACAATCGTTCGAGAAATTTGTAACAGGATTGCATTGTTTTCAAAATTTACTAAAGAAAAGATACATCTGGTCAGCAGATTCCAGATATACTAAGTGCACAAAGTGCCTTGGGTCTAGCAGCTAAGTGCTTTCCAACATCATCAGAAAAATAGTATAAATACTGCTAGATTTGAATCCATAGAAAAGGGAGCACAATAGTAGAACAGCAATGGCAGATCTAATCCACACTCATGGTTTTAGTAATACAATATCGTGAGTAGAGGAAAATTCACCTTTCTCTCTATTCAAACATACTTTTTCCTGTAATCATAACTCCGGATCCTGTACTCATGAACTTTAAAATGCTTAGAGACTGCTTGACTGACCCAAATCTAGATATAGTTAATCAATCCCAATAGACACTAAAGCACCAAGGACTGACACTATGTTTATCAAGATAAAAAGAACTTTAGCCACTGCCTAATTTATGAATCTCTTAAACTCATCCTTCTGTAATAATAACCCTGTCATTCTATTAGATAATTAATATTATGTAATATGATTTACAATTTACTTACCTCTAGTTTGTATGTAACTCTATATAACTTTAATTCCCATTTTATCATTGAGCCTCTATTAAATCTGTTTTCTTTCACTTTCATGTGGCAAGAATCTTTTAACTTTTATTATCGTATTTTATATATGTATATTTTAAATATGCTAACAATCCCTCAAATACGCTAGTGTGTAATTTCTCTTTTATTTTTCCTTCCCTACATTATGGGATGACTAGATTAAGTTTAATTAAAAACAAATCTTATTTTATCTTAGCAAATGCTCGCATGTTTTGGGAAAAACATATTAATTATGTCATAAAGTTATTGTAGAAAAACAGAGCATAAATCTGTTTTTCTAAGAAATTTTTTTAAAATTTTATTTAAATAATAAAGCACTAATCCTAAAAAATTCAAAGTTATTATGTGAACTCAAATCTATTTATTCTCAAATTCATCTCCACCCCATTTGTATATGTATAATTATGTTTATTCTAATGACAGCATTTATAACCAAATTTTGATACTTATTTAACGGTGTGGGAAATTTATAGATAAATTAAAGTAACGGGAAAGGAGATTCTTTATACCACTGAATTATGTATTTAATAAGTTTAAATGATCCATTACTGTTTAGTAATTAAATCCTATCATTATGCGGGATATTCCATAATGTGTGGGTATTAATTAAGTAAATATTCTTTAAAGTTATATGTGTTATTCCAAGCATTGCGTGCATACAGGCCTCATTGTTTGTTTATATATATATATATTTGTGCTTCTTTACCCGGATGTATCAGAAAAGTCGAACCTCATCTTATATCTCCAAGTCCAGGAACCAGGCTCTTAATCCTCCTGGGGACTTATTTGGTCATTTAACTGGATTTATAAAAGCCCAGCCCATTAAACGCACAGCCGACCGCTTTTCATCCATGAACCAATTCTGTCAACGTTTGCAAACATATATCGGTCTATTTCTTCAATGAATTCTCGAAAGCACCTGCAAGTTTCCATGACTGGATCACATAAGTATGCCGCCATGCATGCACCACCTTTCTGTTATATTTCTAGATAAAACCTGTGAATACCCATAAGCCGTAATGTTATGACTCTACTAACCAGATCTATTTATTATATTTATTAATATTTTCCGATGCACGTCTTTGATGATGGCATTATATATATATGTTAACGAACTATCCCACACACGTTTCTCACTCAGTAAAAACTGAAATCCTGCCATCTTTTAATAAAATGTATTTTTGTAATAAAAATTAAAATTACAATCATAAAATAATGTTTGGAAGCTAAATCGGTTAAATGCTATATTTTGTTCTTTCTGGGGGTGGATTAATATCTCAAGAATATATTTCCTCATAGTGCTAAATCAATTGTTCCTTGGTATATTTATCTATTATTGGCATATGAGCCGCAATAATAAATCAAATAAAGTAATCAATCAAATCTGTCATCTTCTAAGTTATAAGTAAAATGTCATATGATATACCTGTTACCATCTAAATGTAACTCAAAATATATTTACGTTAAGAGGCCAATGATTAATAAAATAATGAAACGAGTATTTATTCATATTTCTTTAAATAATAAATCTTATATTCATATTTCTTTAAATAATAAATCTTATATATATATTATCAATTTGCAGAATCATTGTTTTCTTGTATTTAAACATTAATATCTTAGTTATTAAATTATGCTCACTCTGACTAGATAATCTCCCGCTAGTCTTATAGATATAATTAATATGAAAAGTCACGGCCTTTAAATGGGTCAAACTTCTGTTTAATGCTAAAATATTCCAATATATAAATTTAAAGTCTTTTTGTGTCTCCGCTTTGCGATGCCAGCGGCGAGAGATAAAATTAGATCGATATCATCGGGATTGTTGCTCATAAGTTAGTACATCTGGAAAATAGGGCAGAGTTCATGAGTGTTCCTGACTTATGTATCTTGTGCATGATTGGACTCGAGGTACTTTTGCCTAAATGCTAGATCTTGTTATATGAACAGACAAAACTGACCGGTACAATATGTATAATGGAATTATAGATGTTCTGCATAATAACAACATACTTTCAATATAACTCAGAATTCTTCCAACAAAATCAAGGTATGACTATGTGATTGCTACTGTTAACCTGGTTGAACAAAATTTACACAGGAGAACTTGAAACCACAGCCGACATACTATTCCATATCTGCCTAAATCATGGCTTTGCTGTGTTGGTGATACATTTGTGGTATAGATGCATGCTGAGGTGCAATTATAATCATTCTGGATGTAAATCAATAACATATCTTCTTCAACTAAAGCTATTGTGGAAAAACTTTCTCAACAACACAGCACAGGAATCAACACACACTGGCAAGTACTTGGCATAATGATCCAATCATACCAGAAGCACTAAACATGAAATTATACTATCGCTATGGAACAGAGCAAAGGAAGTTTGTTTGGAAATCAGTGATTGATAAATCAAAAGATTTGCATAGAACAAACTTTCATGAAGAATGGTTATCCATCAGCAGTTATCAAGAAAACCTTCAATAGACAACAAAAAGAGGTATTAATAGGAAAAACAAGTATTGATATGGTAGTGTATCTAAACATACCAGGAATGGTAGGCAAATTAAAGAAAATATACAGCTATTATTATATTGGAACATTTTTCCAAAGCCATACCACACTTTAAAGAATTCTTACTTCTATCAAGGCTAAACTGTAAATGCTGAAAAACAAAAACTGCTTCTATGAAATACCATGTGAATGTGGAAGAAAAGTATATTGTTGAGAACTGTTGCCCTGTGTGAGATGAAAAAGGCACACTAATGTTTAAAAGAGAAAATTAGATGTATTTACAGTAGCAGATCATGTATGTAGTAGTGACCATATGTTCAATTGGGAAAATATTGGATAGAGAAGAAAACGTACTTTGAAGAAAATTCAAGGAATCTGCTCATATGACAATGGCAAATAATCCTATAAGTCAGCCCAGTGTGATAGTATACAATGTATGGAATCTTCTAATTAGCCTTACCCTTAGAAAAAAAAATCATATTAAAAATTGAAAAAATCAAGAGGATTTGAACCAACCCTCATATACAAATATATGAAATTTGTACTATATGTAATCTTTCATATAATAGCTCAGTTGGTTAGAGCATTTGTCTTAAATTTGATATTCAAGGATCTAAAGATGCATGTTTGACTCCTATGGTAATACTGTCATTGGTCTCACCAGAAACACTTAGAGAAGAGTGGAGAATAATGCTACTTGAAATGTTATGTCATTACTAACCTGTGCTTTCTATTTGGGTGTTATTACTAAAAAGTTGTTTTTATTGGAACAGTTGAAATAATATTTAATTTTTTTATACATTCATCATTTATTGGTAGATGTTGGAAATACTCCAATATATCACATCTCATATACCATCATCATAAACCTTCAGACAAATAATTTGATTTACAATCTTTTCAGAGAACTTCTTGTTATCATAATTATAATTGTTTGCTTTTTTATTAATAATTTTATAATTAACAAATTAATTGATATACTGAAGTGGTTGGATCTAAGTTCGATCTGATCTTTATGGTATTCCACCCATTTACCTAATTTAAACCCTATTACTAATTGTAGATTTTATAACCTCGTCCATATACGTCTGTCTTCGATTAAATACTGCTCTATTATTAAATATTTATTAAAACTAATTATGTTGTATTTAATTTTATATCTATTACTAATTATATTATAGTAAAATATTAATAAATAATGCTCTTTAAAGAATATTTAGTATTTGATCAGGCGTATTGCTTATAAATGGGTAAATATTCATTAGTAAAAGATTTCATTGCATTGGAATGTTTTATTTTATATTTTGCAATTTTTGTAAAAATCTTATGATCAAAAGTCACATTCCTTTGATAAGCTTTAAATCGTCCTTTTTCAAAGACAATGGTGAACTTTTCATTAATTAATTCAAAATGATGTTTAATTTACGGGCATTCTAATTTAAAATCATTAGTTTAGATTTTACAAATTCATTTTTTTTTTTTTTTTCGAAACAAAAAATACAAATTCATTTTCTAAGTAGAAAATAATGAATTTGGAACGTCTTATCGAAGTAATGGATCGATCTTTAATTAGAGAAATTCCTTTTTAGTCCCAAGACAAAAGCTTTAGCTGTAAGGCATAGAGATCAGAATGGGCAGGAAAATCACAGAAAGGAGCATATCAATACTCTAAAAAAGTGCCATTAATGAGTCATTACTTTCAATTTATGTCCGTTTCAATATTGAATGTTCATCATATTTGCAGTATGGCACACAGCTAACATTGGAGGTCTGATTGCTGGATCCCAAAGTTCCCAATAAATCTTCAAATGTTGCTGCTAAAATAGAACTCTCAAATACCAAATCGTAAGCTGCCGAGTCTACAAAATGAATTTTATTTGAGTTATGTGCACACCTATGTTTTCTTCTAAACCTAATCGGACTATGTACTCCTAAAATCAACAAGCAAGTCATGAAGCACTGGTAATTTTTTATTTTGATTAAATCACAACTTCCCAATGTATTCATGAACTATCTCACTAATTATGTTAAAAGTAATTACTGCCTTAAATCTTATCTATTCATTTAGTTTTTTTTTTAAATTGTTACACAGTAATTCTCTATGTTGTTACATTTATAGTTCTAAATTAATACTTTAATAATTTTCTTTTTTTTCTTATGACTAACTTTTAATTGTATTTATTTTAATGATTATTAATATCATATATTTGTAAGATAATATTCCAATAATAATTTCAACTCGATAACGTTTCTGTTTAAATTTATCATAAGAAAATATTTACCGTATAAAGTTTTATAGTTTATTTCTTGCCTATAAGAAGTAAATTAATAATAGTTCTACTAATTATCAGATTGAAAGATTTATATAATTATTTGATATAATTTTACCAAGAGCTGATATAAATTTTATTAGCTTAACTTCTAGCTAGTATGCTTCTGATTAAGTTTATTTAATTTCTAAAAGATTATTGCACATGTGTAAATTTGAAGTCATTAAAGGATTGACAAAGTTTTGTGAGAGAGAGCAAATATATCTTCTGAGTTAAGTCTAGTTTGTTAGCATTTGTGTTTGGCGAGAGCATGATATAAGGGGGTACTATTATATAATTGGGTTTAGGTCTTTGCCTATCGTTAGTTTGACTTTAATATTATTGACCAAGTCGTCACATCAAGCATTTATATTATATATAATTTGAGCTGTAAATTTAATATTATGATGATTATATTATTTCCGTTCTTAACGTTGCTGGCACAAGCTATCTTTTTGATTTCTTAGGTTTTGTCATTCCTGTAGTATTATTTTAATGGATTAAAATATAAAACAAATGTTATATTTCCATTTTTTGTCACTTGTTTGGAACACCAAAGGTTTGTGGCTAAGTCCCTGTCTGGCTTTCCCTGTGTTCTAAAATTCTTCACATGGCAAATATACTTGTTGAAACAAGTAGCCATCGGTCTTCTTGAATCATTGACAAAACCATTCATCTCATCTTTGTTCCCATACTCATATTGTGACAGTACCATTCTCATTGATGAATTCAAATAATGGCCTGCATTTTAATTTGCTTTGTAATTTGTGACAAAGTGATCTCTTTTAAAATCAACTTATTTTACATTTCTGTGCAAGCCAAAATAACCATACTTGCCAAGTGCTTTATTGAAATCATACTTTTGTATTTATCATGCTTTCCATAAACCGATGGAGGGTGCTAAGAATCCCCTGATTGCGGACCCAGGCTGCCATTTGATGATGACTTTTTATTTAGGTACTTACAACTGCAGATCACTTTCAAGTGAAGGAAGATTGCAAGAATTAGAATAACTGTCTTATATTAAATGGGACATTATTGTACTTTGTGAAGTTAGAAGAAAAGGTGAAGAAACAATTGATTTAAAAAGTGTACATATACTCTATTATAAAGGCACACATATTGGAAATACAAGTGGAGTAGGATTCATTATAAATAAAAAGTGGAAGAACAATATTGTGGAGATTGATGGTGTATCGAACAGAGTTGCAAGATTAGTTATACAACTTAATAGCAGATCCCAAATGCAGATAATTCAGGTTTATGCCCCAACAAGTTCTCATAGTGATGAAGTAGTAGAAGATTTTTATATGGATGTACAAAAGGCTTTTAATCAGAGTAAACAACATTTTAAAATTGTTATGGGAGACTTTAATGCTAGAATTGGTAGTCACATGAAAGATAAAATTGCTGTAGGTAATTTTGGTTATGGTAATAAAAATGAGAGAGGACATAGACTTGTGGAGTATGCAGAAAAAGAAAAACTTTATATTATGAATTCATTTTTTGAGAAAAATGTTAAAAGGAAATGGACATGGAAGCATCCAAATGAAGGTACAGCAGAATTGGATTATATTTTGACTAACAGGAAATACATATTTCAAGATTGTAATGTTCTTAATAAATTTAACACAGGAAGTGATCATCGATTAGTAAGGTGTAAGTTACGTGTTAATGTAAAACTAGAGAGACAAAAATTATTAAGAAAAACAATATTTATAGTTGATATTTCTAATCTTCAGAAACATTCTAATGAATTTAAATTAGAAGTTACAAATAGGTTTCAAGTGTTAGGAGATTTTGAACATGATTCAGATTTGAATAAAATTAATATGAAAATAACTGATACACTTTTAAAAACTGCAACAAAGATAGCTGGTAGAAAAAAGCAGCAATTGACTAATAAAATTTCTACTGAGACTAGAGAATTTATGAAGAAAAGAAGGAATATGAAGATATACAAAAGTGATGTATTAAAAAGAATTGAACATCTCGAATTTTGTAAAATGGTACGGAAAAGTGTTGAAAATGATAAGAAATTATAACTGTTAAATAGCAAGGAAAGCTGTAGAAGAAAATAAAAGTCTCAAGAATGTTAAACAACATTTTGGTATTGGTAGGAAATATATATCTGCAATAAGTAAAAAAAAAAGATGGAATTATCACTAAAAAGAGAGATGACATCATGAAATTGGTAGAATATTTTTATCAAGAATTATATAGTAATAAAGAACAAGTACCTCCTATATCTATTACATCTTCCGAATTGCCCAGAATATTAAATGAAGAAGTGAGACATGCAATTGAATGTATGAAGAAAGGAAAGGCTCCAGGAAATGATGGAATTATAATTGATATATTAAAAGAAGCAGGTGAAGAAATAGAAACAATTTTAGCAAAGTTATATACCAAATGTCTAAATGATAAAGATGTACTGGAAGATTGGAAGAATGCAGTAGTAATATTAATATTTAAAAAAGGTGATAAAGAAGATATTAGAAATTACTGACCTATCAGCGTTTTATCAGTTTTATATAAAATTTTTACCAAGATAATTACAACTTGTCTACAGAGACCTTTGGATGTCCACCAACCAAGAGAACAAGCTGGATTTAAAAGTGGTTTTAGTACAATAGATCATATCCAGGTATTGAGAGAAGTCATAGAAAGGACAAATGAATATGAGTTGTCATTATGTTTTGGATTTGTAGATTATGAAAAGGCATTCGATTCTATACACATTTCTTCAGTGATTAAAGCATTGGATCATCAAGGTATAGATCCAGGTTATTGTCATATTTTAAAGAATATTTATAAAAATGCAACAGCAACAATTAGATTACATAATGATACTGGAAAAATCAACATTGAGAAAGGTGTAAGACAAGGTGACTCCATATTACCAAAACTTTTTACAGCAATGCTGCAAGAAGTATTTTGTGGATTAAAATGGGAAACTAAAGGAATGAAAGTAAATGGAGAGTATTTAAGTCATTTAGATTTTGCAGATGATGTAGTTGTTTTTGCAAATAATGCTTCAGAGCTGCAGGAAATGTTGCAGTAGTTAGCAGATGAAAGTAGAAAAGTGGGACCAAAGATAAATGTTAAAAAGACTAAAGTAATGTTTAATCGATTTGCTCAAAATATGAAAATAAAGATTGATTATGAAGAATTAGAAGAAGTTAACAGTTACAAATACCTTGGTCAGATCATTAATACAGATGGAAACATAATGGAGGAAATTAATCATAGAATTAAACTTGGTTGGAGTGCTTTTGGTAGAAATAATTTGATACTAAAA
The DNA here is from genome assembly GCA_028023455.1 of Epiperipatus broadwayi. Classification (NCBI taxonomy): domain Eukaryota; kingdom Metazoa; phylum Onychophora; class Udeonychophora; order Euonychophora; family Peripatidae; genus Epiperipatus; species Epiperipatus broadwayi. The sequence continues at coordinate 32,971 of JAQFVV010013776.1, forward strand.
GGAAATATGCCTATGTGTTTGAAAAGGATGCTTTTTAACAAATGTGTTTTACCAGTTCTTACTTATGGATCTGAGACTTGGACACTTAATAGAAGAGCAATACAGAGTCTTCAGACCACTCAAAGAAGTATGAAGAGATGTATGTTGGGAGTAACAAGAAAAGATCGAAAACGCAATGTATGGGTAAGACAACAAACAAGTGTTACTGACCTTATTGAAAAAATTAAGAGATTGAAATGGAGTTGGGCTGGACATATTGCTAGAAGAAATGATAATAGATGGACAATTGAAATTTTAAACCGGATTCCAAGAGATTGTAAAAGACCCATAAAGAGACCACATGTGAGATGGATGGATGAAATAAGAAAATGTGCAGGGGTGTTGTGGAAAAGAGAAGCTAAAGATCGGAGAAGATGGATTAAACTTGGAGAGACCTTCATCCTGCAGTGGATTGATAATGGTTGATGATGATGATGATGATGAGATTAGTGGGATATAAATCTCGCCATCTTAGTTTTTTTTTAATATAAATTAGAAGTGTATTTTTTTTCTAGACAAACATCAAATTAATAGTTAACATACATAATTCAGTTGGTATCTATACTATACATATTGTAATCACATGTTTCTGTTTGTTGAAGTATAGATTAGATATATATCTATCTATACCTTAGGTATTTAGGTATTAATTATTGGCATATATATAAAACCTGCCATTAGTCTTGTGTATTGTAGTTTCATGTTTTAGACTAGAGGTAAGTTATGCAATCATCATCATCATTCACATGATCATTGTTTATATTAGTTATATATTATACTTGGTGTCTGACCTATCAGTATTTATTAATTAGATTAAGTCTTAATGTTTACTGTTGTTTTGGCAACCCAAATATATATATATTAATTTATTGAGAGATCTGTAATAATTCTATCCTGCATTATTTAGAGTCAGATAAGTGGTCTCATTAGTAGTCATATTCATTGAGCTAGTTCATGGTGCATATTCTTATGTACCATCATTATATTTTGTTCATTAGGTTTTGATCTGGGGTTCATGGAGTGGGTTTGAATCCTGGTGGGTCCCTGACCCAAATCAAGGGCTAAACTGGATTTGAAGTACATTTTTGAGTTCCAGCTCATGTTAGATGTATAACCAGTTTTGACTGGTACGATATTTTGTTATTATGTAGTCATTTGTCATTAATTTGATATATTATCATTTATCCATTTTATAAATTAATATTGTCACAATTATGCTTTATTTAAATAGTAATATTCTCTAGTTAATATACTGTACTGTTTATTTATATATGGTACAAATATATTGGCATTTGGTAAAAGCTAAAAAATAAAAGTAAATTTAGATTTTTTGAGTATAATTTATTTTGTTTAAAAAAACGTGCAATGAAAGTTAAATTGTTTTTTTGTATTTTTTTTTATGTAATTAGAAATAAAAGTTAAAATTGGAGAGAACAAAAGACACTCAGATTACTAGTCCTGATAAAGTAAAAGAATTTAAAAAGTAAAAAGATAAGCTAAAAGAAAAATATTTTAGCTAATTAAAGATGGCAGAATTATGCTAAAAAATATAGACTTTGTAATTGAAAAATGATAAAGAATGTACAAGATTATGAACTTAAATGCCATGATAATAATATGTGCAGAAGTCTGAAAACTGGGTCTCTAGTATAAAAAGGCAGAGACCAGTTTGACGAATGTCTTGTTTGTCTGTTTTTTTTCCTTTGGCTGGTCTTGGATTATTAAATCCAAGATTACTTCACAATGAAATAATCCTTCATGCGGGAATAGACCGGAGCTTTAGCTGACATCATTAAGAAGATGGACACTAGAAAAGCTTCTGTGACTAGACTTCAGAATAGACTACAAGATCAACTTATAACCAATGGCTGAGCTCATTCTAACCCAAAAAACTATGCATAGTTATCTACTACAACTTTCTCACTAAACTTACCGGTAAGCTATGTCTGTTTATTATTCCCGATTGTGACTAAATTGTCGACAAACCATTTTGCAAACAACTCATAAAAATAAGCTTATAATAGGATCCTGATATAGACTTTCATGTTATTGTTCAAGAGATTCTTGTTTGCCCCTCAACTTTTTAATTAATTAGTTAACCCTGACACCTCTCTGAGGAGTGCCAAAGCACGAAACCATGGTCAGGGGTTTGGGGAGGGGTTCCTGACAGAGATATTTTAAGTGCTGGCTCTGGCTAAGCATTTATTATAAAGCTTGTAGAGGAATTGGCAATCCTCACTGTTTATAACTTACAAGCTTAAGAGATAGGGTCATGTGATCTATGAATTGATCTATGACTTTTATTTTGACTAATTAGTTAACTGTTTTGTTTTTTTATTAATGTTTCGCATCTGCATTAGTGTGTGTTCTATCCAGTTTATTTAATTAACAATTTAATGTTAAATATTTTAAGCTGTTAGAATAAAAATATTTCTAATGTCAATTTTCATTTGTGTTTTATTAATAATAGTTCTTAATATTTATTATTAAATTTATTAGTATTAGTTTGGTGATATTTAAAAAGATAATTTACCTTTGCCAATATGTTTTAATAAGTTCCAGGAATAATAATATTTAGGAAATAATTATAGTTCACGGTAAAATCTAATATCGATAATTTTTTAAAAAAAACATCTTTTCTTTTTTATTTACAACTTGCTAGATGTGTTGGCGACAGATTTTAGCAGATTCTTATGAATCCTGGTGCCCAGATCAAATAAATTAAAAGCTGATTTCATCAATAGCACATTTTGTAACAATTCTAGGCTGAGTTGATCAGGAAACATAGTTATGTTTTTAGAAATAGAAATACAACTTCTTTTTGACATAACTTGGTCAACTCATGCATTTATAATGCATATAGAGGCCTAGCAAGACAGAAAACATTATAATACTAACACCATTTCCATTTTTAATATTGAATTTGCTGAGACATGAGTAAATAGAATAAAATTATTTTATCTTAATCATATCAAGAAAAAATCAATTTAAAATTGTGGAGATGAATAATTTTTCAGATGAGTAATTATTATATTTTATTATAAACTCTGTGATAAATGTTTGATCCAAATAAATATAAACTGAGAGTGAGAAATAATACTTGCTATCATTATTAAATATAAAATACATCTAGTATAACCACAGCTATATATTTTGTATAAAGTTATAAGAATACTCTGAGACTAAATTATTATTGATTAACAGACTACCTCTGAGACCTTAATGACATTAGTATAACTAAAATCACACATAGCTAAGCAAATGAGATAGTATCTGTTTATTATTAATAATAACATGCATAGAGCAAATAATTCTCACTAATCCTTTTTATATTTTGTGTGTGGATATGCATTTTCTCAACTGCTCTCTATTTCAGGCACACTTGGTCACTCATAATTTTTAAAGCCCAACATGAGTCAAGATAATATTTAGTCTCATGGTGTTTTGGTTAATGGGTGTTACTAAGAATATTTATTTAAGTAAAAGGAGCAGTGGAGGAGTAATATGAAATTTTACTCACGAGTAAATCAATTAGTGAATAATTAAGCAAATTATTATGCATGATTTTTATTCAGTTTGATTTTGGAAAGTTCACTGTGACTTAGAGAAGGGCATTGATTATTTTGTAATCTTAATAATAATGTAATGAATAAATTTTTTTTACATTATCTTGAAACTTTGAGGATAACTGTATATAATAGTAATACCAATATAATTAAAAGAGGCTTCATTTCATAAGTAAAGTCTTAATAATCATAATAATACTAATTAATTTTATATTTAAATTATGTGAATTGAAATTATTTTATCTAGCATGATCAAGGAGGATACTATCCCCAAGAGATGGATGTTTAGGTATTTTTCATGATAATATTAAATTCTGGATTGTTTATATATTTATTGGTATATTGTAGTTAATGTAAAACTTTTTTTATTAACTTTTAGTTTTAAAAATTGAAAATATTAAATAAGTTTTGGGCTGGTCCAAAAATTTAATACCTGTAGATAATAATATCTGAGACTTAAAGGAAAATCTTATTGTTAAAATTGATGTTTTTCAGATTGAATCAAATAGTAAATTTGATTGGATTAATGTTTCTTAGATCGAATCAAATCATAACCATGATAAACTTGAGACTACACTTGATCCTTCTCTGATTGAATCAAATAATAATATCACAAAATTAATGAAGGAGCTTACTGCTAAAGTGTGACTATGAAAGATTTAAATGAAAAATATGATATTTCTCAGGTTGACATTGACAAAATTATGGGTTGAATAGAAGAGTTTGAAGTGAATTATCAAGAAGCCAAAAGAGATTCTGACCAGAAAATTGATTAGATCAGGGCTAATCTAAATATTTATAAAAATGACTCAGATATTAGAATCAATATTTTAACAGTGAAACTTGATAAATCCATTTATGAATGGAAAAATCATTTGAAAATAACAAATAACCAGTTAGATAATATGAAATTTCAATCAAATATAGCTATAAAGGTATTCAAGACTAATATGGATGTGAGATTCAGTAAAGTTAAAGAAGATCATAAAACTTTGAAAGAAAAAGTAAAAAAAGTGTAAGAATGACTTCAAAGCTGAAATAAAGCAAAGAATAGCTTTACAAATTAAATTGACAGAGGACCTCTGAGCTGAAACAGAAGTGATACACAATGGTAGGCTTCCATAATCTAAAACTGATTCAAATGAAAAAGTATATGTAAAGCTAATTTAGATAAGGTTAATAAATTATAAGCTATAGAAGTCAGTAGAGTTAATAAAAGGAATAAAAAGAATAGCTAATTAGATAAAAGTGAAGAAAAACACTTTAGATTTCATGAGGAATATTAAAACTATAGTGAAATATGTTTATACATCTAGTAGTCAGATGCAAGCTATTATAAATTTATTCCTAATGCAATAAATTATTATACCAGGAAATATGATAAGTGAAACATATATAAAGAAAAGACAGATATGGTAAAAAGGTTTAGTTCATTATATTATGTCAATAATGATAAACAAACTAACATTCTTTGTTTAATCTCTATTTATAATAATTTACAAAATGAACCATGACCTTCTGATCTATGTAGTTTAGATTTCATTGGATTAAACAACAGACAATATTGTATTTTAGGCATGAACACTAACCTGAAATAGTAATAAAGTATATGGATAATTTTATATGCAACAATAAATATATTGATCATTTTATAAGATATAAAGATTCCTTATTTATAAAGAATATGGAGTTAGATCCTACTATTAATAATTTAAAGTACTTTGAGGCTATTATTGAGTTATTCCACAAATACTCAATTAGACTTAAATGATACACATTGAATAAATAAAATATATTGCATATAGTGTCTAGTCTAGTAATAAGAGTAGATGTATGTAAAGGAATTCTTAACATAATTGAATTACTATTATTAGATAAAAGAAGTTGGCATAATTCAGTAGGAAAGATAGCCATTAAATTGTTGCAAATCAGAAGCCAATTATTACTTAGAAGTGGTTCATAAAGATGATTATATTGACTTATAAATTAAATGGCTCACCCATTAAAAGATAAGACTTAATACAGTTTTTGAATTAGCATGCAAATACAATGCATAAAGTTCAAAGCCCATGCCATATTTAGAACAAACTTAAATGGGTGTGTATACTCTAAAATGATTTATATGAAATAGATATTGACCAAGATAATCAAACATTAGTAAGGTGATAGACGATACGTTAGAAATATTTTAGATAAATGATTTAAGATAAATAAGTCATCATACATTCCAAAGTTAAATAGTAAAACATAAAGAGCATAACTGATTTTTATTAGAAATAATACAATATATATATATATATATATATATACTTCATATTCTCCATAAAACAATCTACTATTAAATAAAAATCTAAGTTTAATAATTGTAAATTGTAATATTGTTTTAATAATATTAGTCTATGCATTAATGATTTTATCTACATTTACAAAATATCTAAGCCAAGAAAATATTTTCCTGTGGGAGAAAGATAAATGTAACACTATTTTAATGTCTAAATCAATAATCATAATTATAAACTTTAAAAATTTGTATTGGCTTATCAAATAGAGCCAATATTGATGCTTACTACTATTATTGTTATAAATAATAAAACTGGAAGTGGTATTTTTTTTCTCATATACCATTACTCATTAGAGAAAGATTATTAAAATTATATATCTCTCATACAGATCTCTTCCAATTACAGCATCCAAAAATATTTGTCTCAAACTTTTTTTTATTAAATGCAGTTAATATGGAATGAAAATTTACACATGCACATAAAATCAATATTAAAGGGGAAATTACACAGGATAAAAAGATACTATTCTCGCTATAATAAAGAAAAACATTTAAAACATTATTGAATTCGATAGCTAGAATACCAATAACACACTCAATAATGATAGCAAAATTTAACATTTATGTTTAAAGAATTGTGTATGCAATCATGAAAGTTTCTGTTTTAAAATGTAAGATATTTGAAAAAAGATAATCACAAAAGAATGGTTAAATAGTTTTATTCTTAGAGTTAAACAAATAGGTTTGTTATTAATTAAAAATAAGAACTTTAAAATAAAATAAAACAAAAATCATTTGACTTCATTTTTATTATTAAAAATCCTTTTTATTTGTGAAATAAATAATTGTGTTTCAAAAGGCTTTATTGATCTTTAGGTGTACAGAAAGAAAAGAGAAAAAAGAAAAAAAAAGAAATAACAATCTTGATCAGGACTTACCATTCTTCTGATCGTTACATCAGTTTATAACACTTTACATATATTAATGCATCAATACCCTTTTTGTCATTACTCCTAGTGATCTAGTTATTTGGTGATGGTGATTCATTTTTATAGATTAGACTGAAGTCGCATTATTGACCAGCCATCTGAGAAAATGTTGAACAATGAAATCTTTTATCCCTTGCACATATGATATCAATTTTGTTTCTAAATGTGTTAGGGTATATTGTGTCAGGTCCATACATAAGTGTATATCTGGTACACCATAGTCAGTATAATACAAATGTGTAGTGTGTATGTGTCCAAAAATACCTTTTTCAAAGGTATTGAGAAGTGTTTGTATTCCATACATTTAAAATGTTTGGAATGTACCACAGGATATTATTGTATCTGGGGCATGTGAATATTAAGTCTGATAGGGTTTCTGATTCTTTTTGACACAGCTTTCACATATCTTCAATATTGGTACAATTTCTTTTATACCTACAGAAGTAAAAAGTTGGAAGTGCCTCAAGATTTAGTTTTATGAGAAAGTCATAGAAATTTGGCTTCAATGACCAATATTTGAAATTTTTTGTCAACTGCTTATATGTTATGTTTAGATAATTTTTTTCCATTAATCATTGGAAAGGGGGTTGCAGACTGAATAAGCCTCCCAGTATTTCATTTTATCCATAAAGAGGTGTTAGATTGGGGATGCTTAATAACAGAGAAATTAACTTATTCCAGAAGTTACTTGTAGGTGGTGTTTTGTCGGTGGGTGTGATTTTGAGTGCAACTTCCAGATATGGGGAAATTTTGGCACATGATGATATTAGATTAAATGTTTTTTGATGTAAAAATGTTGATAGAATGTAGGCCTAGTCCATTTTGAGATAGAGGGTGCAGAATTTTTCTTAAGGATATTGACACTATTTTTTTTTCCCACAATTTCCTGGACATTGAATAAATTTTTGCTGTAAAAGCTTTTGTCTCTATTATTATGGATGTATAGTATATAACTCTTGTTATCATTAAGAGATTGAAAAAAGTGATTTTGGCATAGAATGACATGTATGATTTGGATAGACCATTAGTTATATCCTCAGATTTATTCATTAATTTCATCTGTATCTGTGATCGCATTTCAGAGTTACTTAAGTGGAGTAGAAATCCCAGAAATGAGCCTGGTTTTCCTTTGAAGTATTGGTCTTGTTGGCATCCAGTGCATATGGACCAATCACTGGATTTATGTAGATTAAAATCCAGTTTATATTCTGCTGAGTAGTTATTAAGAATTTTAATTAGTTTTGGTATCTGGTTTTTTTGTGGGCAGAAAGACAGTAATATTATCCATGTATGCAACACATGTAACATTAGTCTTCACTGCAGGTATGAATAGTCTGATCATCTTGCTTTCAATTGCTCTAAGGAGAAGATTAATGTAAAAAGTGAATAGAAGAACACTTAGTGGTGAACCTTTTGGAATTGAGTTAAATGGAGTGAAGGATGAGTGTACTTTCCACTAAGAGTTATATGAATTTCTCTACTTGTGTATTTTATTTTATTACTAATTAACTAACATAATGTTTAAATATTTCTTTCTGCAAATTTGCTACTTTAAAATGTTTGAAACCTTCAAAACTCATCTGCTTCCAATAATTTCCATAGTAACAAAAGCTGAATTTTCTTATACAAATCCAAAAATTTGAAGCATTATGGATACAAAATCATGAAATCACTAATCACATGACAGAAACTTGTAAATATAACCATTTGTCAAAATTTGTTTAGTCTCTTTAATTATAGTTTGTTGAAGGATTACATCAATTTAAACCTAGAATTAGTCATTTTGCCATCTTTACCAACAGTATGTCTAAGTGGAATCTAGCTAAACATTTTCATTGAGTGTAAATGTTTTCTTTATGTCTGTCCTGAATGAAGAGATTGAATTATTGATCTTTCATAATGTATTTAAAGAAATGAAATTTAAATAATTTGATTCATCTGTAAACTTTTAAAATTGCTTATGGAATGCTACGGCTTGTGAAAACACTGCAAAAATTATTCATCTCTTCTTTAAAGACTAATATCACATATTTGGAATTATATTGGCTACATCAACATAAAGATTCATATGACTACCTAAAACTATGGATAAATTTCATTAACAAATTGGAATCAAATGATTAATGAATTGCTTAGTCTTATCTTCTGAGAAAATGATAATGAACTCAAACTGAATATTATAAAATTGACATGAAGTAATGGATCAGTAAATTTCTGCATATTATAATGTTGGAAAGCTACTTAAAACTTGGGATGTTCTTGTAAAGCTATAGTGACCACATAAATACAAAGATAATATTCATTGGTATTAAACATTTTTAAATGCAGCTAGATACGTTATAATGTACGACAGCTACTTTTTTATATGGATTAATAGCTATGTCAATAAATGCAGGCATACAAATAAATAATTGTTGTTGTTAAATGCTTTGGTGACTCAATAAATTTCTGATATAAAATATATTTTCCATGATTAATCATATCCTCATCTCGAATAAGTGTGTTAAATGCATCTTTGTGGAATTTATAACTTTATAGAAATGCCAAATAATATTTTGATGTGATTGAAATAATTAAAATTGCACCTAGACAATTTTTTTCAGATGGTTTGTTTAATGACTAGATTACAAATTTTATAGATCTACAGTTAGTTTATTTGTTTTATGATTTTAATATTTTAAAATTATTATTATTATGGTTTAATAAAAGTTCTCCAGAAAGAAAATATCATCAAGAAGATACAGGATAATTGTGTGTGTTTATAATTCTATTATGCATTGAAGATCAATTGTATAAAACTTTAAACTAATGTAAATATACTACAGCCCAATTAATATTTACTCTCTCATATGTTTTATTGATCTCTTAAATCAACCTCATATTTATTATAATAAAGGTATCCATTATAGACAGTTAAATAATTATACAGTTACTTTTCTCCTTTTGACAAAAGATACTCATATGAGTTAATGGTAAATTGAATTATCCTCAATTATCCTCATGGAATTGCTAATCATAAATGCTATTATTTAGTTGAGTTTGACTTCTAACAATATTGTATTAATGTTTTAGCTCTAATATAAACTTAAAAGTATACTGTGATACCAGCATCTGTAATAGCCAGTTCTCATTAAAGTTTTATATTTTAAGAATAATAATTATGACTTCAGTAAATGCTTTACTTATTTAATAGTGCGTTAAGCCTTAAGTTTGATACCTATAAGAAGAAATTATTATTATTATTACGATTATTATTTTAAGAGATGCAATAAAACATTCTTGCATTTTATCTATAGTTAATGCTTAAATTTTATAAATACTATATGACGTTTTTCCAATGGAGTGTTTTGTTGTTGCATCATATTTTGATAACACATATGTATTTATAACTCTTATAGAAAGTATTTAAGTATAACAGTGCAATACGATTTAATCTTTTCTGAGAACTTCTTTTTGTCATAATTGTTTAAAAAATGTCAGTAATTTTATAAATAATGAAATAATTATTATATTTTATTGCTATATGGCTATTTGTTATTAATTTGATATACTCTCATCATCACGATTTAACTGTCTTATAAGTAAATATGGTAATATTTACATTGTTTATTTAATTTATTGGAATCATTTTCATTTTTAATGTTGAATTTACTGAAATTTAAATAGATACAATAAAATCATCTTGCTATCTTATCATATCAAGAATAGATCAATTTAAAATTGTGGAAATTAATAAGTTTTCAGAATAATAATTGTTATACATTAATAAGAACCCTGAGATAAGTGTTTGATCCAAATAAATATAACATGAGAATTAAAAATAACTTGCTAGCCTTATTTAATATAAAATACACAAGATTTTATTAGTAGAGTTATTTATACAGTATATCCACAATTATATATTTTGTGTAAAAAAAATAACCTGAGCCTGTATAATTAAGATTTTTGAACATACCTGAGATGTTATTGCCATTATTATAATTAGAATCTCATATAGCTCTGCAAATCAGATAGTATTTGGTTATTATTAATAGTAACTGGGAGAATAATTAAGTCTTGCTAGTCTTCTCTATCTACTGTTTGTGGATGTGCACTTTCTCAACAGCACTGCACTTTCTCATTCGCCCACATTCTATATTATTTACTAAATACATTCTCTATTGTACTACTAAGTAAGATGAAAATTATATTTTCTTTTGTCTGCATTATTTTTCATTTAAATCTATATTTTAGCATAGTTGGTTAGCCATCTTTTTTCATAGTTATAGAGTGTATTTCAGAAAAAAGTTGTTTTAATTTTAAATTCAAAGTTAAAAGTAATATATCATCAATTTTGATGTATATTTGAATTACAAAAATTTACATAAATGGGTTGATTTTGGAAAATTAATGTGGTGTATATTATGTTTTTAAATATGAATATATATCATCATCATCATTATCAACCATGATCAATTCACTGCAGGATGAAGGTCTCTCCAAGTTTAATCCATCTTCTCAGATCTTTAGCTTCTCTTCTCCACATCACCCCTACACATTTTCTTATTTCATCCATCCATCTTACATGTGGTCTCCTTCTGGGTCTTTTACAGTCTCTTGGAATCCAGTTTAAAATTTCAATTGTCCATCTATTATCATCTCTTCTAGCAATATGTCCAGCCCAACTCCACTTCAATCTTTTAATTTTTTCAGTGAGGTCAGTAACACCTGTTTGTTCTCTTACCCATACATTGCATTTTCGATCTCTTCTTGTTACTCCCAACATACATCTCTCCATACTTCTTTGAGTGGTCTGAAGTCTCTGTATTGATCTTCTATTAAGTGTCCAAGTCTCAGATCCATAAGTAAGAACTGGTAAAACACATTTGTTAAAAACCTTTCTTTTCAAACACATAGGCATATTTCCTTTTAATATCAAGTTATTTCTACCAAAAGCACTCCAACCAAGTTTAATTCTATGATTAATTTCCTCTATTATGTTTCCATCTGTATTAATAATCTGACCAAGGTATTTGTAACTCTTAACTTCTTCTAATTCATCATAATCAATCTTTATTTTCATATTTTGAGCAAATCGATTAAACATTACTTTAGTCTTTTTAACATTTATCTTTAATCCTACTTTCATCTGATAACTCCTGCAACATTTCCTGCAGCTCGGAAGCATTATTTGCAAAAAACAACTACATCATCTGCAAAATCTAAATGACTTAAATAATCTCCATTTACTTTCACTCCTTTAGTTTCCCATTTTAATCCACAAAATACTTCTTGCAGCACTGCTGTAAAAAGTTTTGGAGATATGGAGTCACCTTATCTTACACCTTTCTCAATGTTGACTTTTCCAGTATCATTATGTAATCTAATTGTTGCTGTTGCATTTTTATAAATATTCTTTAAAATATGACAATATCCTGGATCTATACCTTGATGATCCAATGCTTTAATCACTGAAGAAATGTTTATAGAATCAAATGCCTTTTCATAATCTACAAATCCAAAACATAATGACAACTCATATTCATTTGTCCTTTCTATAACTTCTCTCAATACTTGAATATGATCTACTGTACTAAAACCACTTTTAAATCCAGCTTGTTCTCTTGGTTGGTGAAAATCCAAGGTTCTCTGTAGACGAGTTGTAATTATCTTGGTAAAAATTTTATATAAAACTGATAAAAGGCTGATAGGTCTGTAATTTCTAATATCTTCTTTATCACCTTTTTTAAATATTAATATTATTACTGCATTCTTCCAATCATCCGGTACATCTTTATCATTTAGACATTTGGTATATAACTTTGCTAATATTTTTTCTGTTTCTTCACCTGCTTCTTTTAATATATCAATTATAATTCCATCATTACCTGGAGCCTTTCCTTTTTTCATACATTTAATTGCATTTCTCACTTCTTCATTTAAAATTCTGGGCAATTCGGAAGATGTAATAGATATAGGAGGTACTTGTTCTTTATTACTATATAATTATTGATAAAAATCTTCTACCAATTTCATAATGTCATCCCTCTTTTTAGTAATAATTCCATCTTTTTTTCTTATTGCAGATATAAATTTCCTACCAATACCAAAATGTTGTTTTACATTCTTAAGAATTTTATTTTCTTCTACAGCTTTTCTTGCTAGTTCACAGTTATACTTTCTTATATCATTTTCAACTCTTTTCCGCACCATTTTACAAAATTCGAGATATTCAATTCTTTTTAATGCATCATTCTTGCATATCTTCATATTCCTTCTTTTCTTCATAAGTTCTCTAGTCTTAGTAGAAATTTTATTAGTCAATTGCTGCTTTTTTCTACCAGCTATCTTTGTTGCAGTTTTTAAAAGTGTATCAGTTATTTTCATATTAATTTCATTCAAATCTGAATCATGTTCAAAATCTACTAATACTTGAAACCGATTTGTAAGTTCTAATTTAAATTCATTAGAATGTTTCTGAAGATTAGGAATATCAACTGTAAATATAGTTTTTCTTAATAATTTTTGTCTCTCTAGTTTTACATTAACATGTATCTTACCCCTTACTAATCGATGTTCACTTCCTGTGTTAAATTTATTAAGAACATTACAATCTTGAAATATGTATTTCCTGTTAGTCAAAATATAATCCAATTCTGCTGTACCTTCATTTGGATGCTTCCATGTCCATTTCCTTCTAACATTTTTCTCAAAAAAAGAATTCATAATATAAAGTTTTTCCTTCTCTGCAAACTCCACAAGTCTATGTCCTCTCTCATTTCTATTACCATAACCAAAATTACCTACAACACTTTCATCTTTCATTTGTTTACCAATTCTAGCATTAAAATCTCCCATAACAATTTTAAAATGTTGTTTACTCTGATCAAAAGCCTTTTGTACATCCATATAAAAATCTTCTACTACTTCATCACTGTGAGAACTTGTTGGGGCATAAACCTGAATTATCTGTATTTGATATCTGCTATTAAGTTGTATAACTAATCTTGCCACTCTGTCTGATACACCGTCAATCTCCACAATATTGTTCTTCCACTTTTTATTTATAATGAATCCTACTCCACTTGTATTTCCAATATTTGTGCCTTTATAATAGAGCATATGTCCACTTTTTAAATCAATTGTCTCTTTACCTTTTCTTCTAACTTCACAAAGTCCAATAATATCCCATTTAATATAAGAGAGTTCTTCTTCTAATTCTTGTAATCTTCCTTCACTTGAAAGTGATCTGCAGTTGTAAGTACCTAAATAAAAAGTCGTCATCAAATGGCAGCCTGGGTCCGCCTCCAGGATATTCTTAGCACCCTCCGCCTTCGGCCACCAACCACTGCCTTGGTTGGTGACTTTACAGCCTCCTGGGATTAAGGGCCATGCTTTATTTTTGTCTGTCATAATTGTATAATTGGGAAAAATCTTTATCATTTACACAAACATTCATTCTGCCTTATCAGGCACTGAGAAGAAAGACCATGGTGTTTCTTGATCTTAAACTCATAGGTAAAAAGCCAATAAACTCACCACGCTGGCTAATGCGTGTTGGTGAGCAGCCCATCCATGTTCGTATACTATATGAATAAACATATAGTAATAACAGCTGCAACGACAAGAACGTATGGAGTGGTCATTAGGAATTTGCCCTGCTCGGTTCCTTTAAAGCCTCCAAGAGGAATCAAAGGGTCTCCTTTCAGTTAATAGAAAACTCCTTTCTGCCGCCATGAATATATATATATGTATTCATAGGAAATTTAAAATAATTAATATAAGTTTATACAGAATTATGTATATACATTTACATACTTAGATAATAAAAAAAAATATTTTTTTCAAAAAGTTTAAAGAGAGGTAAATCAGTTGTTTTTTGTTTTGTTATAGAATTAATAATCCAAGTGATATTTTAGTATATATAAAAGAATTGCTAATCATAATTTGTTCAACTATTCATTTATAATGAGTTTGTTTTGAACTAATTACTATGAGGAATTAATAGTTTTTTTTTTGTTGTTGTTTAATACATTTTTTTTATTGAAAGGTATTTTCAAGGATTGTTTTTATAATTAGCGTATTTAATTATATTAATTAAATCAGTATTTCTTTCAAAGTTTTATAGTTAGTACAATAGGTTTAAGAGCATCCACTGCTCTCAAAGAATAAAACTCAACTGTTTGTTTATTTCAATATAAGTTCAAATCATTCCAAAAAATAAGATAAGAAGAATGAAATATGATAAAGTAGAAACACCTTTATTAATTATGTTTTACAAATTGATAGTAAAAAATAAAAATATTTGTACTCGATGTGTACACACACAAGGTGATTTTAAAGTCACTAACGATTATATTGTTTTAATTAACTGTAAAATGGATAATTATTGTTGTTAAGAATTAAAACTATTTTCATTTTTAATAAAAACTGAATGACCTTTTGAGAAGACAGATTTAAATGTTTTTTTTATATATAAAAGAATTTTAAAGTATTCTTTGGCTTTTGATTTAAACCGTTTGTTTGGCTTTGGGTCATACTTTAGCAACAACTACTGTCGTTAGAATTTTAGCATTTTTTTTTTATTACGTCATGATTTCTTTTTATAAATGCTTTATGAATTGGGGGATAAAATGCAAAAAGTTAACAAATCGTATTTACTTATAAAAGTTTTTTGATATTTTTAAACACAAATTTTTTTTATTTTGTTTTGTATTAGCCTTTTTTTCAGAGAAAATAAAGTCTCACATTATGCACCAAACACTCCTTTTTTTTTAATTTTCTATGTGTATAAAATGTTATGAAAACTATTATCTAAAATACACTATAATATATATATATATAAGATAGATAGAGAGAGAATTAAAAAGATTTATAGCTCTAACTTCTCAATTTTTATTGCGTGAATTGATGGAGAATCACTATCCTTTGTAAGATTCTGTTAATAGCATAATAATTATTTGGAGATAATATAGAACTAATTATTAATGCTAATACTTTTTACTAAAAACATAAATCGCATAAGCTCAGCAATATAATATCAAGTTGGTACAAGAGTAAACAATATGCATAAATTACCCCCTTCCCCCCAAAAAAGTTGTGTTTAATAACTTTACTCACACACACACACACATATATATATATATAAACAAAAAAAAGACTTATAAATCCAATAAATAATATTATATTTCAACCAGAGGACTGGTTTTCATCAGAAAGAAAAAAAATACATATATTGTAACCCAAAATATATATATTGTAACCCAAAGTTTAAGTTGCAATCAGGTAGGAGGAAAAGAGGACTGGTTGAGATGAGTATATTTTATGTGGAGTGCTTTTGATATTGATTGCGCACTTACGAAAAGTAAATTAAAATGAATGTGTGTTTATTTTCCACATAAAAATAAATAATAATAACTATTCCAGCACTTAATAATACATTAAATTATTCAAATAGAAGTCAATCTCCGATAATGCACGATTTGTTAAATATTATAAATCTATGCGCGTACTCTCCAGCTGATAAGAGTTTAAAAAACTTAAGTGAATCATTTAAGTTTAGAGCGTACATTTTATATACACCAACACTTACAGACCATGCTTAAATCAAGGCTTGAGACTATTGTGTGCCTGATGTTATAATCAAATATTCAATTGTACAAATCTATTTAACCCATCGCAGGCACACAATAGACTCAAACCCTGATTTAAGCATGGTTTGTAAGAGTTGGTGTATATAGAATGTATGCTCTAAACTTAAGTGATTCACTTAAGTTTTTTAAATTATTACTGCTGGGAGAGTGTATGTAGATTTATAATATTTAAGAAATAGTTCATTATCGGAGATGGACTTTCGTTTGAATAATTTTGAAGTTTTCAGCGCTTTTTATAATAATAGGTAATACATTAAATTTAAGAGAAATAACTTTTTCAGACTATTCTTATAGATGTGTAGTAATAATTATACTGTATTCTTAAATGTATATATTCTGTTATGATATCTCTTGTGTAAAGAACTACTTTAATGCAAATTAATGTGCATTTTAAAAAAGCTAGTAAATTAACTGTCAGTCCTAAATTAAATATAATATTCAAATAATTAATTCTCGGGGTTATTAACTAAATCAATATTGTTTGAATTTAAAGTTTATTAAGTTATTCTAGGTATAATGGATGTAAATAGGGAATCTTATTGCACATCACCCTACTCTACTAATTGTATTTTAAATAGCAATAGTAATACCAAATGGTGTATTCAAATTTAATAAATGAATATGTAATTTAATAACTTGGAGGTATGGTCTTTTATTTCAACAATATGCAAAGACAATGATTATGATAAACAAATGTATTTAAATATAACAATTGCTTTATTTTAAATAACAAGTATATAAACAAAATAAAATTATAATTGAAACCTAATTTAATAATAAAATTTTATAACAATTTTAATAAATATTATGGTTTGTTCTCTGAGAAAAAACTAATCTTCAGTTATTATTACTAGTGTAATTTTAAGTTCTTGCAAAGACAAAACACTTTATTGGAGATGGTTAAACAGTATTAAATCAAAACTAATCCTTCTTTCAAAAAGATAATGTTTTATAATGTTGTTAATTATCTTTATAAAAATAATTAATAGATTATCTATTTTATTCTATAAAAACTAAGCTGGCTGCTTGTTTAATTCTTTTGGAATAAGCAAAATTATTTACTTAGTATTCCTAACAATGCTATACAAAATACATAGCTTCATTAATCTTTTACTTCAATAACTTATGTTTCTTATATTATTTAAACTTTAAATAATTAGAAGTATACCTCAATTAAAAAATACAGTTTATTTTATTGATACTAGAAGACTGATTTATTGTATAATATAGCATTTCAGATTATATAAATCATAGGACTATATTTATAAATATTCCTTAGTGATTTAATCATAGATCTACTGAGGATGTTTAGCTACCTATTAATCTGAGGCTGAAGTCAAGGACTAATAAAACATAAAGCCAATTAAACATGAATGCATCATTGAAATTATTTTAATTAAAATGCCACCTGACTCCAATATAAAATATATATCATATATATTATATTCATACACAGTGTCATTAATACATGCATATTATATTTCTGCATTATCTTCAGAATTTTATTATTTATATATTACTACACTAATAATAACTATAAACTAAATAATTTAACCATTATAAGCAAAGTTTACTTATGTAATTCCTCAAATACTTAATCCTACTTTCATGAATGGTTGTGATTATCCTATGAAAATATTTACACATTTACTGAGTATTCCAACATTTATAATTTACTGGCAATAATTTAATATAAGCAGTAAACATTAAATTAAAAGCATAAGTTAATTCATTTTTTTAGATTTTAATCCACAGTAACACTTAATATAATGATTTTAAGAAATTTAATAAAGCACATTTAGTAATCTTACTTGGATTGTATAGTTGCATTTTAGAATGTTTGCTGATAAATTTATGATGTTTATTATATTTTCTTTGCAGAACTGATGTTGAATTGTAATTTCATGCAAAGAGAATGCTTTAATCCTTTTGAAAACACTTGTTGACTAATATCTTACTGGTTAGTGTTTATCACATCCTTTTAAAACAGATGATTAATAATCCTTTGATGTAAATCCACTTAATTTATTTTGTTCTATAGTTCAGGCCATTTTAGTAATTTATAAGACTTATCAAATAAATCATAATCCATATACCTAACTAACTTCATTGATTTTCATTAAGAATTCAGCATTTTTCCAAAGCTGCAAATTTATACATGGATTATATTATATACAATTTTAACTTTTATTAATTCATAGTGAGATAATCATTATAGATTCCAAACAAATTATTTCAAAATTATTTTGAAAGAAGAGACAAATAATTTGATTAATGTTACAATGAGTATCTTGTAAGAAATTTTCCAAAATTACATTAACAATTGAAGACAGTAAATTGGATTTTTTTTAAAATAGTATTTGGTGATAATTCCTGTTGTTCTAGTATTTAGTTTGAGGAAGATACATTTTTTCAATGAAGCAAAATGTCCAGAGTGAATTTGTCTATTCAGCCGTTCTGGAGAAGATGATGTAAAAATTGTTAATTTAAAATTTGACCAAATCTTGATTACACTATAGTTTAACAAAGAAAGATTGATTTCATTTAGCAAAGAGGTAATATTTATAGCATCTGGTCAACTGGTATCTTAATTAGTCACCATTACCCCCAACTCTTTATATTTTTTAAGTTTTTTCAGGAAAAAAAATGTCCTTTACTATGGTAATGTGTAATAACCATCAATCATAAATGTATGGGTTTATTCTAATTGTGTAACTTCTAAACATTGATTAAAATGGAAAGAAAGTAATAATAATAACTTTATATAAAATCTGTATTTCTCTATTGTCTTACTGGTGAATGAATGTTTGTCTGATGATGCCACAACCACTATGTTTATGTGAAGAAAGTAATTCTGCCATTAAATACTCTGGAGAAAAAAATCAGTAGGAAAAATTTTTACTACAGAAATATAATAGATATTTTATGTAAAAGTTCCCATCCAGCAGCAGAAACAGCCAAAAAAACCAACTCATAATTTGACATTAAGGCACTACATGGTTTCATGGTCAATCAATCCCCTAATATAGTTCAGATGAACTACATAATTAGCAATGTTAATGAATTTTTGGAAATTAGCAATGTTAAATAATAAAAATAACATATTTACATTAAATCTTTAAAAAAATTGTTAAATCGACTAATTAAAAAAAACTACAAATATTATATTTAATAAAAAAATATGTCCCAGCCAGCTGCAGAAACGGGCACAAACACTGATTTATATTTCAACATGAAGGTGCTCCATGCTTTTATGGTATGTCAATCCCCTATTATAGTTCAGATGAATGACATATGTAGCAATTAATAAACAGTAACTATTAATTCAGAGGGTTCTCCAGTAAATATATATTTGAAACCCTAAGTTTTAAACATATAGAAATTGCATTCACACACACATATTTTTAAATGGACAGGTGGCTAAATGTAACCTCAATTGTAATTTTACATAATGTACTTATTACAGAACTGTTTCAAATCTTAGGATTTAATGTACTACATTTTGTATATTTTATATAACATCAATTTTGTGTGTGTTTTTCTGCTTATATATATATATATATATATATATATATATATATATATATATATATATATATATATATATATATATATATATATACAAACCATTATACAATTACAAATATCCAGTAACGCCCTCTGTTTAAAGATCTATATCTCAATAATAGCAAACCTTAAAATGAGATATAGATCTTTAAACAGAGGGTGTTACTGGATATTTGTAATTGTATAATGGTTTGTATATTTTCTATAATTATTTCAGTTAGTGTTAACAGTAACTTTCTTTTCATATATATATATATATATATATAAGCAGTCGATATATAGTCACATTGAGCTTCATGCTTCACCAGCCATAGTAATTTCCTGCAGGGTCCACAATTCAGACCTCACTGTAGATATATGCCATTTCACCCACACACTATATTGTAATAATTAAAGAAGGCTATAAAAATATTTAGTAAAATAAAACAGTGTGCATGGTATGGATATATAGAATCAATAATCTTTGCAATATTATTGTTGAAACTGAGATATTTTCTTTATATAATTTTAACTACACCTGGGTGTCTTTTTATGTGGACTTATTTAACGTGATTTTGAAGTTATGCGATTCGTGTCTCACTGGAAGTCGAACTCCAATAATGCGCTATTACTTTAAATAATAAATTTCACGCATTTACATTATATTGAAAGTAATAGCACATTATTGAAATTCGACTTTCATCTTAGTAATTTCAATATTTTCAGTGTTTTATAATAGTAAGATTGTATTCAATAATAAAATTGAAATCGTGATTTCCACATTTTATGTATACACACATTAAATTTTACAAGATTATAATGTAAATTTGTTCAAACATTAAGCGTGTTAATTTTGCATTCTAAATCACATTCTGTTTTTGCTTTTTAAAAAAGAACGTAATCAATTATTAATCATTTAGTGTCTACAAGTTTATTTTTAAAAGGTGAGTAATAGCAGTGGGCACAATTAAATTTGACAATTAAAAATTAAAATCTAATTTTTAATTGTAATTAACAATTTAAAAATTATTTACAGTGACTTGAAATTAATGTGATGTAAAACGAAATTGGATTTTTAAACGGAATTGAAAATTAAAGACAAAAATAAGAATTTAATTTTTAGTTGTTAGTTTTAATTAAATTTTTCCCAGCAGTGGTGAATAAATGTCTTTTTATTATCATAAGTCTAAGTTCATAAACAATTAATAAAATCATCATCTCAAAGATTAATTACTAATTACGTTGTCAACAGAAAACCATTAACACAATATGAGTGAACATGGCGTTCCTCTTGTGAGAATCTGATTTTTTACCAGTTTGCAAATGAACGTGTTTTTCGGCAAATAGCGATAATAATTAAAACATGTATTAAAAAATGTAAATTACTGTACTGTAAATTATTCATAAAAATATATTATTTTGATAAATATTATAGTTAAAAAAGTTTGTATTTTTTTCAAATTTGAAATTTTTTATTAGTCATATTTTATTTTCTTATTTATTTTTTTTTTGCACAAATTTTAAAGTAATTTTACATTGGTGCTTTGCTTTTATGCGAATT
Organism: Epiperipatus broadwayi; assembly: GCA_028023455.1. NCBI lineage: Eukaryota > Metazoa > Onychophora > Udeonychophora > Euonychophora > Peripatidae > Epiperipatus > Epiperipatus broadwayi. The sequence continues at coordinate 54,585 of JAQFVV010013776.1, forward strand.
TTGAAAAATCACAGACCGCACCCCCCCCCCTTTTCAATGTAAGTTATGTCTATTTTTGCATGATATCGTTTGCGCATGTTTTCTGAGGAACCTATCTATCGCGTAAAATGAGACCCTGATGTATATATATATATTTTATATCTATGTATTTTAATTAAAATGTTGGAATTTAAAAACAAAAAAAAAGGTTGAAATATTTTAAAAATAATTAATAAGCTGAAATGATCTTTATCTGTATTCAGATTATTTTCACTACTTAAAATTATAAATTTTAATTAAAATGATGAGGAATCTTTTTTGTTAGTTCATTTGCAAATCTATACAAAATTTGAAATATTTTAAAAGGTATTTCGAGCCTTATCTTTAATTTTTTGTTTTACTAATTAAAATTAATATTATAGAGATAGCTATCAGCAAGTGAAACTGCTTTCTTGTGGGGATTATAAAGGTATAAAACAGCCTACAGAATAAAAGATTCTCATTCTTTATTCACTATTCAAAATTCAGTAGCCAGTATTCAGTATTATTTTCAGTAATTTCCAGAATAATTCAATTTTTAGAAGTCAACCCAAGTTTTGTGACATGAATTTTGAGTAGAGAACGAAGCCAGCACTTTTCTCCATACCTCTCAGAGACTGTGCTGCCATGTTCCATCCATCTGACCAGACAAACAAGATGACGGTCTGAGTGCTGACCCAACTGCTGACTGCCATGCCTTACCTGCCTGCAAATCTGAAAGCACTAGAAGAAGTGGATTTATCTTCATTCATTCACAATAGTTTTTGAGGTAACCTCATTCCCTTTTGTAATTTCTAATAAGATGTAAATAAACTTTTGTACTTTAATTCACATATTAATTTATAACTTTCTGTTAAGTATGCACTTAAACTCTCTCTGTGTAATCCCCTACTAGTATAATGTAATTCTAACTATGTCCTTTCATGATAAATTATGTTATATAGCTTTGTGCATCTCCATTAAATATTTAACTTATTTTCTTTTATGTATATATAAAATTTATTTTCTTTAGTATGCCAATCCTACCCAAACTCATGAGTCTGAAAACGGGGGTAATTGTTTAATTTGGAAAGAAGCGTGGGGGGGGGGGCTTCATCTAACATCAATTAATAAAGTTTTGTTTATTTTAAATAGAAATCACTCACTAGTTTGGTTTCATTTTAAATTCTTGGAGTTTCGTTAAAATCTTTTATTGTGGATGGATGATGATAAATTTATTGCTTTGAATTTGTTTTTAAAATTTTATTTTTAAAAGATCACTAACTTTATAAATTGCTGTTGCCTGGAGAGTTAATTTCTTCAGTTAATATATATATATGGGAATCAAAATTAAATATAAATTTTGCTAGTTTAATGTTATAAGTAAAAGAGTTATTATTCGTTATAAATAACACATGATTAAATCATTGCACAGAGGTTAGACTATTTCCATGCTTTAAAATATAGATATTGATTATGTTATATCTAATAACGTTCCTGGCATATATTTTTTTTATTATGGTATTTTATCTTTTCCATTTCATTGTCATGAGAACTTTGGAAATCCGAAACTCCCTACTTACCTTTCTCTGAATTGTTTGTAATCAGAAGTATATGTTACTTTCTGTGGAATACGAGGCATGAGGTTTTTATAGTGCTACAGTTGATCTATACAACTGGCAGTCGAGCATTTAAACCCAACCTCTCCATTTCAGTACAGTTCTCCCAGAATGTGCAGACATACCAACTCCAGGTGAGTTTCACGTATTCCTTTAAAATGATAAAATATCCAAAACCACCATTACAGCTGGATTTCTTTATTGTATGCTAGTACCATTACTCTTCTCATTAATATGATCACCGTCTATCTAACCTTAGTTGTTGCAATGATGTGTTTCACATAATGATTCATTTTATAAAATATGCAGTCGTTAATTATTCAGTTCGTTGATTTAAACTGCTTTCATTTAAAATCGTTATCGATTCCTGCAGACATAAATCAATTTGTATTAATGATTGTATAACTTATATATTCTCATGAATGTAGCGCAGTGTCTGTTCCTTATGTACAAGTTCCAAAGACATCTTCCCCAAACAATGCCAGTAAAAACATATATAATGATTTTCATAAGGTAGATAAATGTTTAAGATTGTATATTTTTGCCTGATTACAAAATTATTTACTACTAAATCACAAGCTACCTTTTATATTTTTAATCATCTAAACCTGTCACGATCTTTTATATTTGTTTAATGCATTCACTGTATTTTTTCTGTAAATATCTTTAAATTAGCATACTAACCCCACCCAAGCTATAACACACTCCATAAAATTATATCCAGTAAATAATTAATGTAAGGGGATTTTATAAAAACAAATCCCAAGGTTGTAAATAGACAACGTCACCCTAAGCATGAAACATTTTGTAAAATATATGTTTCCTTAATACTTTATTAAATTTATATTTCATGTAAATTTTCGTTTTTGAATTATTTTCTTCTAGTTAATATTTAAAATTATTTTCTTTAGCTAATAGTTTAGCATTAATAAATATAACTTTAATAAATGTAATGCCTGAGCTACTCTTGTCTTGATCAGCATCATCAGTCTGATCTTATGCTCTACCGCTATGTTTCCGGGCCTGGAATTAAATAATTTTGCTGTATCATTGAGACTGTTGTTCATTGGATCAGAGACTCGAAGAATAGGCAAATAGGTTAGAATTCAGGATTGCCCTAGGCCTGTGTATCTCAAGCATGATTGGTTTCAAAGTAGTTTTGCTTGGATTGTTAGTTTTGTTGAGTGAGCAGACATTTTTGACCAGTGCAGGGTATTTTTTTCCCCAGGCTTGCCTCCCCTCGTGGGACTTTGATATATAAACCCATATACCTGAGCCATGATATAAAGTTTTTTTATCTTGTCAAATGAAAAGATATAATGACATTTTTTTTTCTTGCCCGTTTTGACTGGAGACTACAAATGTGAAAAGCTTGTTGTTTTTTTTTTTTAAATTAATCAATACCTATGTATTACAACCATAAGTGCAAATTTTTTTGTATCTGGTTTCACAACTGGGGAAAAAATGTTTGTTTTTTCATGTTTTCAAATGTAAAAATCATGTGAATTTTTTAAAAAAAATGTAATGCCCATATGTTACAACCAAAGGTGATTTTTTTTTCTGTATCTGGTTTTATAACCATATAGAATGTGATTCTTATGTTATATACATGAAAATGAAAATGTTTTATAAATAAAATCCATGCACTTCAGCCATAAGTTATAAACCTTGAAATTATAACAAGCTATACTTCATGCTTAGTTTATTTTCTGTAAATTATAGATGCAATAAAAATTAATGATGTGTAGCAAATATTTATTAGTAATCATGAGTTTATTAGCCATGTAAGTGTTCAGAATTTTTTTTTATCTGTTGGCTGGCACCTTAATATAAATGTGTAAACATATAATAATAAAATAAGGTATCAAAACAAGGTATTCAAACAAGGATGTTAGTGGTTAAGAGAGAGTTAAAATTGTTTTCCACTGGTTTGCCATGTATATTGATGCAGTCAATCTTAGTTTAAGATTGAGCTTCATGGTTCTGTCTACTAAGCTGTATTTAAACCCTATATCCCATCCTGCTCCTTTAGTCATGTATATATACTTTACATATATATTTGAGATGCACACCTAAAATTTATAAAGTTTAACTTGTCAAATAATTCTTTTTTATTAATTCTTTTTTTCACATGAAAAATACATTGGTATGGCTCAAATATATATATATATATATATTATAGGAGCAAAAGTATTAACAAAATATTGATTTTTAAAATATTTTATCATATGTCATTTATAAAAAATTTTCTTTTTAAATTGTTTTTTTCTATTAAACTGTTTATTTTTATAAAATCCAAATTGGAAGATGCAACCATTAATTGTCCAAAAATAATTAAAGGTTGGAAATATAATATTGTTTTAATTTTGGGAAGGAATTTTTAATTAAAGTTTTTACTTGAAAGAAAATGGGGATTAAGATTAACGATTGTACTTTTGTTATAAACAATCTGTCAAATCTATTTCTTATCTGGAAATAGATTTCAATTTGTTTTTGGACATTATCTTACAATTGTATCTTCAAAAACAATGGTTAAAGAAAAAATAATATTTTTTTTTAGATTGGAGATTAGATTTAGAGCTAGAAATAAGAAATTGAAAGCATTCCAAAAATACCTGAGCTGTGTATAAATTGGCCTGATTTTAAATCCCCAACAGAATTGCTACTATTGATAGAACTGTAATGTTAACATACTACTCATTGCTGTGAAACTTAAAATGATGTAATAGTAAGTCCACCATTTTTCTGACTCTTGTGGGTCATTTTTCTCACTAATGTAGCATCTAACTGCTCCCTGAAATGAAGGAACAAGCCTGAAGAAGAAACTCTGGAATGATAAATAGAAGCTTCCTGTCACCAAGAACTTACTTGGATCTTCAATTGCTATGCCTGAGCCATACATTGAAAATAGGCTCTTATTAAATGTGTGCAAGGTAACTTATGCTACTATTTTAATCTAGCCTAACTAACCTCAAATCCTATTATCAAGATTTATTCTAACGTATTGTTCAATCTTATCTCTTTTTAATTAATGTGTAAAATGTAATTTGCTCTTAAATGATTTCTATATATTTAGTTTTCTCTTATATGCTCTAACTTTCTTTAACTCTGGTGTGGTCATTTATTTATATGTATTTATTATTTAATTTTTTTTGTCTATTTTAGTTATTAATATGTCAATCTCAAGCAATCTGATGAGTTGAATTTTGTAAAATCTTTTCTTTCATCTTTTAAGTAAACCTTTATGAATTAAGATTATTAATGTCCCCTTAAAGCATAATGCATTATTAAGTAATATTTTTGCCAGATTGTTTTTATGAATCAACATTTTATGTTTGTTTTAGTATAAAAATTTGTTATTTGTTTAACTCTGAATTCTACCCAGGCTGAATCCAGAACTTAGGCTAATTAATGCTCTGAAACCTTATTTATCTGACGTTATTTATTCAATTTTAAAAAGGTGACCTATTAGTTATTTTCTATAACTGCTAGCTTTTTTTATTTTTCTATATTCTTAAAATATCAACTCAGTTGTTATTTATTCAATTCTGAAAAGGTGACCTATTAGTTGTTTTCTATAACTGCTAGCTTTCTTTTATTTTTTCATATTCTTAAAATATCAACTCAGTTGTTGTAAAATCCATGAAGGTGGGATTGAATCATTTGGAAACAGCAGAAAAGGAAGGGGGTAAATTTTAATGTATATTTTACTATTTTAGTTATTAAGTAAAATCTTGTATATATATATATATATTGAAACAGGGCTGAGTTCGATCCCTGTTTCAAAAAGTAAAATTCCCTGTATGCATCAGTATATAGCCCGATTAATTAAATTTATTTATTTCTCATATTTATATTTCCTTAGTATATAAATTTATAATTCTAAATAGGGATTTAAAAAGGTTAAAATAAACAGAAGAGGGGGGGGCATGTGTGCTCATTTGTTTTTTGGAAATGCATGTATATATTTTGCTGGATGGAATAAAAAAAAAGTATAAATGCAGTTATGGAAATATACTTTATTTTCAAGATGGAAACTTTCAATTTCATTTTCGGAAAGTTAAATGTAAAAAAGATGGCAAAAACAATTTGATTGATATCTAAGGAATGTAATTAGTGAGATTCAAGTTTTTGATTCAAAAGAATTTCGATCAAGACAAAAGGAGAGTAAAAATAATTTTGAGGTGTTAAAAGTTTTTGTTAAAAAAGAATCCGGATTTTTGAGTGGCAGAACTGACTAAAAAGATTCATTCTATTGCAGATTTTTGTAGAGAGTGTTGCGAGTGAGATTTGTGGAGAGAAATGGAGGGGAAAATGGTGGACAAGCTGGCTTAAGAAAGCGTAAGCGTGCCAGGGCTTTTACAATCCTGCCCCCGAAGACACTGAAGTCGCTGCCGTGTATGCAAATATTGTAAATGGAAACCAGTCACTCCGATGCCAAGATCAAGCTCCAACAATAGTAGCATGTCAAAAACCAATAAACAGATCGAACCGCCGAAATCACTTACGTCAAATGCAATACACATTGGAATAAAGTATTTTAACTTTAGTTTTTCCACGAGGAAGAAAGAAAAGGTAATGTGCACATTTACCACCTATATTCGTATAATAGTTCAAATGATAGTGTGTTTTTAACTACACATAATAAACTGTCTGCATGAACATTATTTATTAACTCTTCTGTACTTTAAAATTGATTTTTTTTTTTTATTATTGTGGATCCGGACGAATCAGACATTGTTTTCCTGCTTATTTTCATTTTTTATTGCATTTTATACAGTTCTATGCAGTGTATGTGTATGCATGCATTTCTCATCATTTTGAGCACAAAACAAAAGGGTCATATAAATAGTATTGAAATAAAAGTTATAAGATTAAAGTTAAAAAGGAAACTTATGTATATTTGTGTTATTTTTTTGATCTTGAGTTAGATTATTAGATTTAAAAATTAATGTAATAGCTTGGATTGAAGAGTGTCTTGTATAATATAATCCCCCATATGTTCCCACGATTAAATAATCACCAGCCCTGAGCAGAGCTAGTCCAGGGGCATTTCCATATTGGTATTCCAGTTTTCTCCTAGCATAATTCTTATAGAAATATAGGATTGGCACTTGAGGTCATAAATTGATACTCATAAATATGCTGGGTGATAAAATGGAATTATAAATATTTCTTTTTAAACATACGCATATACGTGTATCGTTATATACATACACACAATCTTACAAATGGTTTTATATATGCGTAAGATATATATATGGAAGATGGTACATCCCGTTATAATATATATATATATTATAATGATCGAAATGAAAGTGAAGATCGAATCTAACCACAAAAACAATATCTGCTCTACAAGGCGCCATCTAGGCATTTAAACTTAGAAAAATTTATAAAGTAGGCAGATACGCGCTGTTAAGATTCCACTTTATTTAAATATTCCGATCATTAGCCCAAGTCACTAGCTCAGTGGAGATGCAGAGATAAAAATCTATATCTTAATTTATATCTTAAATATCAATAAATAAAAGCCACTGCCAGAAATTAACACATAAAATTATTTATTTACGCACATATAAAATAACATTTAAATTTTGAGGAATAAGTTTAACATTTTAGATTTTTATATTAACTTTTAATTTTACATTTAACTAAGTTTCAATGAGTTTAATATTTTATTTAGATAGTCAAGTATGAATAGACTACATAGATCTGCATTTGAAAAGAAAATATTCTTCCCTGATTTAACTTTAGGCAACAAATTTTGCAACCAAATGGTGCCAATCCATCTGATACATTCATGTATTCAATGTAGCATGATACGACAACACAAAATACTATACTGTCAGGAAAGTACATCTGAACAATAAGTAGAAATAGAGAAGACATTGACTCTCCACCAACAGGAATGTGACATCTGTTGGCGAGTAGAACAATAAACAAAAAACTCCATAGGAATGGACTGCGGTCTTCTGCCAACTTACAAACCCATCCATAGGCAAACAGAAGGTGTGTGGCGTATATATGCAATCCTGCCCGAAGTGGATCTCATACTACATCTACTATTATACAAATATATCCAATCCATTGAACCAATTCAACTATGAAATGAATAACCTAAGATTACCCTCCCTTAATATAACTTTACAAAACTATATAGCCATTCATGCCCGACATAAATTTAACATTTAGTTACGTTCGCACAAATGAATTTTATAAAATTTGTTTTAAAATGTTGAGTATAGATCAGCTGCACAGATTCCACGGTCAAAAACATTCCAAATTAAACACAACTGATCAAAATACAAAGTAATCGATAAGCGTCACTTGCATAAGGAATATACAAATCCCATTAGCATTCATCGTAAGATGCCGCAGTGATATCGTTGACCTATATATTCTAATCGAATGTGAAAACCACAACATAATCAACCGCTAAAGAATCTATGCAACGTCTATACCCAACCTAAATTTCATCATTTAAAATTTAAACAACAAATAATTTATACAATAAGAGAAAAAAAAATGGAAATGATTTCTATCAATCGGAAAACATATAAAATTAAAAATTATTAATTTGATTTAAAAACTTACAAGAGTCAGATAAGAGTCTGTTTTAACATTTAAGTTGGCTTGTTTATCAATTTGTAAAACTTGACGAAAGTTCTTAATTGATTTTAACAATTGTTCATTTCATCTAGCTTATGGTAGAAGAGTCCAGGTTCCTGCTTTTAATTCCCGCGACACCTCCATTGGAAGATAATGTTCTGGAGATGGCAATAGCTGATTCAAGGTATCACAGTCTTTTCATTTTTCTTTTTTTTAAAATAGAGAGTGTGGTATGTGCGTCCTACCACATCTCTCAAACACACAACACTGGAACTGTCCGAAAAAACTGTATTTCCCTTTTTATAGTAAATCTCCAGATTGAATGAACAAAGACGTCACTAATCCAAATTTTCATTCGGGTCCGGGCTGAGGCTTGGTGCTTCCATTGGTCAAGCTAAAATCTCTTTATTCTCTTATCTAATTTACTCTCTGACTTTTTAATTAGACAGCTTTTGGATAATTAATAAACAATCATTTCCATTTATAGATTACAGGAATTAATTAATAACTGTTTTTATTTTTACTTACGTTATTTCTTTTTTAAACTATTTTTATATTTAAATCTTTTTTTATAAAAAAAATACATTCAAATACCTTTTTTTATTTATTAAAAAAAATATTTTTAAAGTTTAGCATCTGTGTGAATGTATATACGTATAACAAACATTTTAATTTTAGCGTTTAGTTTTTTACTTTTATTTGCGAACTTTTAAGTTTTTAATTTAAATTAATGTAACGACATATTTATATATCATTACAATATATATATATGTCGTTATATATATATATCATTACAATATATATATATATTACAGCAGCATCACACATTATCTGTATAAATTTGGCATTCAAACTAGGGTCACTTATTTTTAAAGCAGTAAATCTTATTCCATGTCGTTAGTGACATCCATCCATACTGCGTTACTGACATTTGGCTCCACTTCATGAATTTATATATATATATATATACATATTAAATGCTTCTAATCTGGTGGTTGTGACAAGTTTGAACCCACAGATTTTCTTCATATTCTGTTCTGTTGATAGTTGAGCTTCTCAGGACCAAACTTTCATATAAAAGGGCTCTCATATCGGTTACTCCAGTATTCTTTGGGCCACGCTATGCCTTATCACACTTCTCTAAGCACTTCCCTAGAAAGGGGGTTTTAGACTTTGTTTTAATCCAGAAGCATGACCTTTTCCTCTTAGTTCTTTGCTATTATGTCAGTACTGCCTAACTTTGTATTATTATTTTTTTTGCTTATGACCTAATTTTAGTGCTGTAATAATATTAAAATTGTGCTCTGCTCAATATATATATATATGTAGAATATTATTAATTTTACTAATTTAAAATGTTATTTCAATCTTATTATCCAATCCTACCAGGGTGATCTATTTCTAAATTTAAGAGTATATGCCTTGGGGAAAATAAAGCATTCTTCTTAGCAGCACTAATTAAAGGAATTTTCATTAACTATTTTGTCATATAATCAAATATATTTTCAAATGTATTTTATTTATTTTCATGACTGTAATGACATAAAAATAGTTTGTATTATATCTGTAATGAATCTCAAAATGCTCCCTGAAATAATGTTCATCACTGTTTCAGAACTGTATATAAAAGCGTTAATAGCAATTTTATGTAAATTATTTTTAATAATTGATTGGCATCTTAATATTGAACCCACCAAAAAATGTGTGTTTATGTATAGTATATATTATTTAATTATTAAAAGAGCATATGACTGCTGGTAGAAATGTGGAGATATTTCTGAGGGGTGGGAGAGAGCAATTTATCCCTATTAGTTTTAACTCTGACCCCCTTTATGTGCATTTATTGATCATTAGTTAACTGCCCGAGATGATTTGCATTTATGCATTCCATTGTGCAGGAAGCATCTTATAAGAGTCAGGTGTTTATTATTTTATCGTGGCCATTAATGACACAAACTATTTATATGTTTTGGCTTTATAAGTGTATCATTGCAATCATTATTTATAATTTTCCTGCTTTGTCATTATTTTGGGATCTTCAGAATGACCAATCCCACTATTCATCATCCCTCTAAAAGTAGATGTATTTTCCTACTCGGAATATACTCCAGCTGTGCTCAACTGCAGACAAAATTATTACTCATCTTTTGCATTCCTGCTTATTTCAGCTCACTTAGATTTTACATCTGCCAACAGGTGCCCTTTGACCACAGATACTCCCTCTGTATCCAAAATGCTATCAAGGCAGGAGTTTTTTCCACCATCAGAACCTCCATATTCCTTACATTTGCGTTCTGGCTCACCAGGTGCAAGCACATTTTTGGGTGCTCATATAATAATGTCAGAGACACCTTTATCAAAATTTTGACAAATTTTCATGACAGAGATCAACTTCTGGCATCCAATAGATTACATACTGAATCCTGGGCCCATGTCAACCTGTTGTTAGAAAATTAAACACCCCTCAGCTTTACTTGTATAAAGAGATAATAATATCTTGCATCAGTATTTAAGTCAAAACTCAAGTTTATATCATCATCATCAACCATTATCAATCCACAGCAGGATGAATGTCTCCAAGTTTATCCATCTTCTTTAAACTTTAGCTTCTGTTCTCCACATCACCCCTGCACACTTTCTTATTTCATCTATCTATCTCACATGTGGTCTCTTTCTGGGTCTTTTACAATCTCTTGGAATCAGTTTAAAATTTCAATTATCTATTATCATCTCTTCTAGCAATATGTCCAGCCCAATTCCATTTCAATCTTTTAATTTTTTCAATGAAGTCAGTAACACCTGTTTGTTCTCTTACCCATACATTGTGTTTTCAATATATTCTTATTACTCCTAACATAATCTCTCCATACCTCTTTGAGTGGTTTGAAGTTTCTGTATTGCTCTTCTATTAAGTGTCCAAGTCTCAGGTTCATGAGTAAGAACTGATAAAACACATTTGTTAAAAACCTTTCTTTTCAAACACGTAGGCATATTTCCTTTTAGTATCAAGTTATTTCTACCAAAAGCACTCCAACCAAGTTTAATTCTATGATTAATTTCTTCCATTGTTTCCATCTGTATTAATAATCTGACCAAGATATTTGTGACTGTTAACTTCTTCTAATTCATCATAATCAATCTTTAGTTTCATATTTTGATCAAATCGATTAAACATTACTTTAGTCTTTTTAACATTTATCTTTAGTCCTACTTTCCTACTTTCATCTAATAACTCCTGGAACATTTCCTGTAGTTCTGAAGCATTATTTGCAAAAACAACTACATCTCCTGTGAAATCTAAATGACTTAAATAATCTCCATTTACTTTCACTTCTTTAGTTTCCCATTTTAATCCACAAAATACTTTTAGCATCACTGCTGTAAAAAGTTTTGGAGATATGGTGTCACCTTGTCTTACACCTTTTTCAATGTTGACTTTTCCAGTATTATTATGTAATCTAATTGTTGCTTTTGCATTTTTATAAATATTTTTTAAAATATGACAATATACTGGATCTATACCTTGATGATCCAATGTTTTAATCACTGAAGAAATGTTTATAGAATCAAATGCCTTTTCATAGTCTACAAATCCAAAACATAATGACACCTCATATTCATTTGTACTTTCTATAACTTCTCTCAATACCTGGATATGATCTACTGTACTAAAACCACTTTTAAATACAGCTTGTTCTCTTGGTTGGTGGAAATCTAATGTTCTCTATTGTACCAGTCGAAAAACATCCACCACCTAAACTGCAAGTTGGATCCAAACTCAGCTGAACCAAACTGAATTCAAACTCAACTCACCAGCTCAGATTAGTAGAAATCTAAATTGATGGCACAGTTCTATGCACCAAGAAAGTATCTCAATGGTTGGTGAGGATTACACCCTGAACTGATACTAATATCAGATAATAAATTAACTAAAGATACTTCTAAGTCGAATCATATGTATATGTTCAGATTGCCAACACAGACAGTGAGCATTAACATTAAAATAATTATTGAATAAGAGAATTAAGAAACTAAGTGTGTTTATAAAATATTTTAATAATAATAATAATAGTAATAGTTTTGGTTGAATTTTAAATGATGATTATATTAATCACCTCTAGCCTTTAACAGAGTTCATAATTATAATAAGAGTGGTGGTTCTTATTATGTGCCAATGAGTATTACACAATATTATGGAATTCTATGTCTATGCCCCCAACAAGAAACTAAAGGCAGATAAAGGTATTCAGTTGTAAAGGAAATTATTATTCAAATTTTATATGAAAGAATGTGAGATTTATTTTCACATTCACAAATCCACCCATGAAGTGCAAGATACTTATTTAGGGCATAACTTTAACCTTTATTAGAAAACTTATTTAATTTAATATAATTGAGAATTTGTTCGACTTTAATTGAAATCACTTCATCACGAATTACGAGCATCAGAATGGGGTTTACTGGAACAGAGGGGTTATGGTGCTGATGAATTATGAGCTATAAAGTAAACATGAAAGATAATTGCTGGTCAGTGATTTAAGTAGTATGGCAGCTTGCATTTGACAAGTCTTACTGCCTTTTAAGATGTGGAACACAGAGAAAGCCAGGCCGAGTCATAACTATGAACCTTTGGTGTTCTGAATATAATATAAGCAGGGGAGGAAGTGCTTTCTTCCTCAATAATTTAAAATAGTAATATTACCACCGACAAGCCTGTGAAATGAACGATAGCCCTATGTCAGCAACATTCGAAGATGATGACTTGATAGTCACCATTTGAAAAATAAAACCCAATTTTATTATAGAATGCTCTACATGATGACTTGATCAAATGAATTAAAGTCAAACAAGCTTTTAACTAACATTACTTTAAAACATTTATAAAATTATATTAATTATACCCCAAACATCATGTCCTACCTGAATCATCATAGAAAGTAACAGAAATTTGAATTAGAATACAATATGTTTAGTTGATTCCTTTATTGACCCTCTTTTGCAAAATATTTTAACATTATATATGAGTAAATAAATATTGGTGAAATGAAAAAATAGCTGGGGCATAGATTAGAAATGGAGCTAATAATTTATTATTAGCCAATTATAAAAATAGTAAACATTTAATAATTTCTATCCACTCATTGATTAAAAGAATGTATAAATTTACTTCTAATGGGTGAGAATTACAATTAGACTTAATATTATATTATTTGCATAAAGCAAATGGAACAAAGGAGCTCATCGAGTTGAAGGATTATTGGCATATAATTAAAAATAAACAACATTAATAAATCACACGATAAATATATATAATATAGTAAATGAACCGCCATTGTAAGAAAGGAAAATTAAATCTAAGGACTAGGGATTGAGAGAATTTATATAATTTAAAATAGCATAAATAAAAGGTTTTACACAGAGATTATTACATTAAAGAATGAAAAGTGCTCTTAAAGGGAGTGTAAAGTAAAGTTCAGAAACTGGCCAGAAAGTTTAAGGTTCATTATGGAAATATATTACCCATTTCTTCCAGGGCTGGTTCCTTAGTTTACATGTCTAAATTGGTAAAACATAGGCATGCATTTAGTCAATTACTTGAACAGCATTTTGATTGATTTTGGCAGCATGATTGGTTGGAAAGGATTTAGCAACTTCATTGAAGATTTTCAGGGAACTCCAGGTACAGTAGCCAGATTCCTGATGTTTTAGCCCTTCACCATGATCGAAATACTATTTAAATTTATGATTTTTAAACGCATAGAGTTTACTGGCACTTCTCTACAACAAAGATGGCTTCTTCCCTCTCCAAACTTTTCCAAGCTATATATACTGTATCTGATGCCTTCGGACTAGCACTTCTTTCATTATCAATGTTACAAAATTTACTAGTTGTTTTTAGATACATTCCTTCGATAAGGCTTTCAAACTCATTAATTTGAATTCATTTTCTAATTAGAAAATGAATTCTTAAAATCAGACAAATGCTTTTAATTAGGAAATCCTTACATTTTAAATACGTATCTTTTTTTCTAATTAATAAAACTTTACCCATTGTTTTGGAAAGGGAAAATCTGAAAGCTTATCGAAAGAATGTAGCTTTTAATCACTAAAAATTTTAACAAATTATTTAAAAATAAAATCAAACATTCCCGATGCAATGAAACTTTTGAACAATTATATATATTTAAATATTTACAAATATATATATATGCACAATCCATGCAGTTATAATATATATAAATTCATGAATAATTTTATCATGAATTTATTAATAGCATTAATTAATTTAAACCTTGAACTAGTTAATTTAAATACACATTTATAAAATAGTTTTTCTTTAAGAAAACTAGTGTGGATTGACCATATAAAGCCCTATTGCATCGGAAATTTAAGGTTAGTACTGGGGTTTGAAGTGGCCTTATGGCTAGATGTCATGAAGCTAGGATCGAACTCAGATCCAACTGCTTCACTGTAGATGAGTGGTAATTATCTTAGTAAAAAATTTATATAAAACCGATAAAAGGCTGATAGGTTAATAATTTCTAATATCTTCTTTATCACCTTTTTTAAATATTAATATTATTACTGCATTCTTCCAATCATCTGGTACATCTTTATCATTTAGACATTTGGTATATAACTTTGCTAAAAAAAATTATATTTCTTCACCTGCTTCTTTTAATATATCAGTTATAACTCCATCATTACCTGGAGCCTTTCCTTTTTCATACATTTAATTGCATGTCTCACTTCTTCATTTAAAATTCTGGGCAATTCAGAAGATGTAATAGATATAGGAGGTGCTTGTTCTTTATTACTATATAATTCTTGATAAAAATCTTTTACCAATTTCATGATGTCATCTTTTTTTAGTAATAATTCCATCTTTTTTTCTTATTGCAGATATAAATTTCCTACCAATACCAAAATGTTGTTTTACATTCTTGAGACTTTTATTTTCTTCTACAGCTTTTCTTGCTAGTTCACAGTTATACTTTCTTATATCATTTTCATTTCTTTTCTGCACCATTTTACACAATTCGAGATAATAAATCCTTTTTAATGCATCATTTTTGTATATCTTCATATTCCTTCTTTTCTTCATAAATTCTCCAGTCTCAGTAGAAATTTTATTGGTCAATTGCTGCTTTTTTCTACCAGCTATCTTTGTTGCAGTTTTTAAAAGTAATTTCATTCAAATCTGAATCATGTTCAAAATCTACTAATACTTGAAACCGATTTGTAAGTTCTAATTTAAATTCATTAGAATGTTTCTGAAGATTAGGAATATCAACTGTAAATATTGTTTTTCTTAATAATTTTTGCCTCTCTAGTTTTACATTAACATGTATCTTGCACCTTACTAATCGATGCGTAATAATATATTTTTTGTACATATACTTACCGTAACTTAATATCTGACATTATTTTGTTTATTACAAGAAATACCCTGTATGCATACAAATACTAACACAGAAATATCAATAAGTAAAGTAAAGCTTTTATATAGTTCATTGCAGAACAAATGTCGCTTCAATTTTCACCATAGAGATGCGATGAAAGAAAAAGCATTATTCACAGTTTTCTTTTGTTTGTTCATTAAGAGTAGCTAAATAATTATTTATTATGGACTAGTTACCTAAAATAAAAGTGTCTAATCTTATATGAAACTTAATGCTTGAATTTGAATCTCATCTTGCTGACATGGCATAGGCAGACGTGGTATTCATTATACCATAAGACTTTTATTATAAAAACATAACTCTTTCTGCTAAGACTTTTTAATATTTATTATTAAACAGTATACGCTTTTAAATCTCAAGAATATACATGATTATTTGATTATAAACTATAATTTAAAATATTGTTGTTGTTGTTTTTTTAAAAAATACTTATTTTGATTTGGAAATCTATCCAGCTTGGATAAATACTATTATAACCGTGGTACTGCTGGCTTATTTTTTTGTGGTTAATTGTTTTAAAACAACTTTATCCTAAATAAGCGATGGAAATATTCTCTATTCTACACTTTTTTTTTTCACTGAAAATGTTTTTTATCTACATATTTATTTATAACTGATCTACTGTTACTCATATTTATATTTACACGTAAGGTCATATATCAAGTTATAATTATTAATTTAAATCCAAATAAATAAATAGATAAAAGTTAGTATAAAAAGGAATTACTGTATTAATTATTATTAGTTGGCAAACATACTAATTTTTATTATGTACATGTGTATATAAATATGTCATTTGAGAACTTAATAATGTGTTAATTTTTTAATTATATGAAGTTTGTTAGTTGATCTTCTATTAAAATAAGAGTAAAAAAAAAAAAAACCAACGTCGCTTTATATGATAGCATTATTCTCAGTGATCACGAACCAATAAATTTTAATGACAATTTACCGAGTCATCTATTCCTGGAGACTCATTTATTTTCCCAGCTTCTAAGTTGTTGAGAGTAAACCTATTAATTTTCATCATTCCTTTGCAATGACTGATAAGATAGAAAATGTAATAGAATTCTCAAATAAATATTTCTATTTACAAGCTTATTTTATGTAGCATACTACACTTAATGAAATTAAAACAGACATCATGTCAATAAGCTACAAAATTGAAACTGATAATGTAAAAATGAAAACCAATTCAATTAAAAGGTTTTAAACTTTTGTAAATATATATATAATTATAAAATTCAATATAATAATTGCAAATTTAATATATTTATAAACTTTTCTTTTCCAAAGTAATAAAAAAAATCGATTAAAATATATATATGTGTGTAAAATTATGTAAATATATTAAAGAGCCTCATAATGTAACACAACTCCATATCATACTTATGATTTCATTTTGTATTCAGATCAGTAAAACTTGAAATTTTTTTTCAGGTTTGAAATAAGCATTTTTTGGATATCCGGTAGGCTCATGGCTAATTTAGCTATGTATTCAAAATTGATTGATAAAGATATCTAAATACTTTTAAACATCTTAGAGATATAACAAGAATTGAAATATGTTAGAATCATCATCATCCCCATCTTTGAAAATCTGCTGAGAAATGCTTTATCTCCTTAAGTATTTTTAAAGAGCTGTTGGAATGGCATTCTCTATATTAACTTTGAATGGCATTTAAAAAATATTCTCAATATTTTCTTACGCTATATAAAGAAATCACAGATTAAAAATTTGGTCCGAACTGCTGCAAAAAATATTATCTAATGAATAAAATTTCAAAACCTAGAATAACTATTTGTTTAAGTACGCATTTCTGAATTATATTTAAAAAAATTGCTTCTTTTCCCCCTACTAGTAAGCATAGGGACATTGCAATTGCTACAAAATGAAAAATTTTAAATTTGCGCATTGGATCTTTATTATAAGAAGACCTGGGCCAACTGATGAGTTCTGGTTCAGCATTAAATGCATCATGGGGATCATTTATATTTTGTTGTATTTTTATTTACATGATTTTTGTAAAGAATATGTGGAAGTATGGAAGTTGTTTTAATATATTTATAAAGATATTACACATGCGAAAGTGAAAGGTGAATAACTTTATGTGTGTGTATGTTTAAATTTTTAAAAAAAATCAGGATATATTAATCTTTAATTGAGCTTTAAAGTTTATATCTTTGCTAAAAATAATCTCTAGTTTAGCAAATGATTAACTTAATGATAATCATTACTATATTTATCTGAGTAGGATGGCGTCAAAATTGTGGGTGGAGTGAGTTTGACACTTGTTAATAAAAATGTAATAATTAGAGATAATCTATAACAGTTAATGAATAATGTTAATGAATATTTCATTAAGTGGATATTTTATAGTCTAATGAATGACTAATAAAAATTATTAATAATATATAACAAAAATTTTATTTTTATAGATTGTAACACTTCAGTTGTCTAAAAATTAAATAGAATGACAACTGATCGAATAAAATCATCAAAAACAAAAAGAAGATAAATGTTTCAAGCTGAATTTTATTTATCTTTTTTTATATATAATTATTAGGTATTACCTAATTATTGTAAATTTATTTAATTGGTAACACTCATTATTTATATATATTTGAAAGCAAAACAAATAAATACTAAATTATTTCAAAACTTATTTCACTTCTGAATCCTTACAGGGAATTTAAGTTTTGTATTTTTTTAATGTGTTTAAAAATATGTGCATTTGTTGAGGCTTCTAAAACACATAGCATATATTTATTTAAATAATATTTTCAAATTTGAGAAGGTTAACAAAGACTAATTCAGCCCAAGGATCCATCTACTGAAATATCATGAGCCAGGCTAAAGTTTTGCTGCTGTAATGGTTTGATGAAAGACATTTTTGTTTGTCTTATAAGCGTTGTAAATAGGGCAGCTGAATATTTTATGGTATTTGTAGAGACTGGTTGTTTTTTTCTATTTATGCTGCTATATGGAAATTGTTGGAGTTAAATTGATCCTCTAGCATAAGATTAAGTCTCATTATGCATTTATTTGAAATTTAATGTTGTAAACTGCTTTGTATATGCAATTAAAATTTTATCTTTCTTAATCTGTCTATATGGTTTAAAACCCATATAAAATGTGTGTTTCTATAACAAAATGAGCACCGAATATACATTTTTTTTTTCATCTAGAATAAGAAGTTTGTGATGAACTCGTAATTGTTAGATAATTAATAAACATACGTGATTTAAAAGCAATATAAATTATAGCTAAATAAAATAAATGTGTGGTTTATTGCAATATGAATATTATAGTATAAACATTCTAAAGTATTTCTATATTGTTAAAATTTAACATTCTCACTATCAACTCCTCTCTATTTTGAAAGACCCCAATGAGAACTGTGGTCATATTTGCAACAGTTTGTTTTTACAATTAAACCATTATTCTTTAGCATGTATTGATAATCTTTACAATATTTATTACAAATATAAATTTACAAATGAAGAATATTGTAATACATTAAAGATCAGCCTTCTCAAGCTATTGTGCATGCGCTTTTTACCAGTGTTAATAATAAATGAATACTTTCATTCCCAACACAAGATATAGTATTTAAGAAAGAATAAAATGAATCCACTTATGCTTTTCAACCCAAATGCTTATATATGGGCAAATCTTAAGTACTGTAGATGAAAGCGTGAGATAATCACTCACTTTAAATTACTGTTTACGATATCTGAATGAATGTCTTAAATACTGCATCTTGTGTTGTGAATAAAAGTTTTCATTTATTATTAACACTCGTAAAAAGTGCATGCACAATAGCTTGAGAAGGCTGATCTTTGATGTATTACAATTTATAAAACATAGCGCTAAAAAAATAAATGCTTATTTACAAATGAAGGATATTATAAAAGTTAATATTTGAATATAGAAAATAGAAAAAATATAGTACTAAAATGAATACATAATGTTAATAGTAGTATATTTCTTTACTGGTTCATAATTTTGACCATTCATAAAACGTTATTGAACAAAATACTTATTTGAATTCTATTTTTAAAATAGAAACAAATTTTAAATTGAGCATTATAAAAGAATGAAATATATTTTAAAAGTAAAAATTATACTCTTATTGCAATTTCACAAAAAAATATTCACTGTCATTTATGAAAGCAATTGTCATTAGCCAATGAAATAACTTCTACTGTTATCATAAATACAATTTGTCTTCTTAAAAACAAACATTTTCAAATAACATCTAATTGTTGTAGTGAAATATTTTTTGAATTTAAAATAAATATTTTGCATAAATAAGCTTAAATATGTAAATAATTATTGAAAATTACAGTTTTTCTTTTTAAATATCAAAACAAACACACATTTAGAATTTCTTTGAACCAAAATAATATACCATTCAATATGATCAGATATTTTAATATAGCATTTTTATTCAAACTTTGTATTAGATCAATATAATCCCGACATCTTCAGATTTTTTTCAACTAATAATTTAATTAACAATTACTATGCAAAAAAAGAACAACATATATGTTATAGACAACTGCAAATTAGTGGATCAAAGCTGAACTAATAGCAGTGCCATCATAGTATTCATAAATACCTCAAAATATGCAATTTTGTATCGATTGTTACAGAGTGTGTTAATGAATTGAAATTTGCATTATAATACATTCACATCCCTGCATTCATGTATTAATGTTAAATAAATTTTATTTTAACAGTTAATCTATCTAATCCTATCTGATTTTTTA
>JAQFVV010013777.1:0-74984 GCA_028023455.1 Epiperipatus broadwayi
TTAATAAATCTCAAAGTGAGCAGAAAGACACATTTATATTATTTAAATTCTTTCTGTTGTAAAAAGTGAAAGTTTATAATGTACATCGTGATAGACAGCAGATATGTAGAAAGTATTTAATTGTTTTATATTTCAAATATTAAACACTTTAATTTTTTTTAAACTAATAATTATTGATCAAAATTTTAATCTTATTCATATTTTTATTTCTTGCTTTTTCTGTAACTGTAAACTGGGGACTTCTGTGCTTTCAAGATTTAATTTAGTTTTAAAGTAGAATTTCTGAACTCAAGAGATTTATAATATTAATCAACTGATTTATAAATTGATTTGTAATAATGGTAAGTGTATGCTTTGATATATTACATACATAAACCATATTTTATTTGCTGAAGTATTTGAAAGAAATTGAGAAAATCTTTATATACTTTTTTTATTCATAACATGAAACAGAAGGGTTAATTGTCAAATTATTATACTCTATGTTAAGTATGAAATCTGTTGAATCACATTCATTTGTAGGCAATTGTTTAAACATTTGTTTATTTTCTTCATGTTTCTTACAGAAAACTCTGACTTTGAAATTGTCTTATCTTGTAGACTCATGAAGAAGCTCAAAAACTGAAATATTACCCAGGTGTAAAGAAAAAAGATTAAGTCTATTTTTAAAAAACAAAAAATTAGAAAGGATTTAAACTTTTCAGTTGAAAATAATTATTGAAAAAATTGATATCTAATTAAAATCATTTGTCCCAAAATAGTAAGTACTTCATTCCATTGGTTGTTAAATAAAATTTTCTAAAAATATAAAAAGCTGTCTGAAAAATCAGTTGAATTATTATTGTGATTATGATCCAGAGGATTGAGTTAGACTGTTGAAATTGAATGTTAGAGGTAATGATAAGAAATGATTGGCTAGAAAATTTTATGTGCTGTCCCAATCTTTGCCTGACCATCTAAAGCCAACACATCATATGTGAGCATACATGTTTTGTCTAAAATAAACATCACACCTTCAACTGACCAGAGAAATAAGATGTCTTTAACAGGAATAAAGACATTCACCTGCATCTAATGAAAGATGAATGACCAACGATAAATATTTATCATCAAGTCCAATTAATTGTTCCAATAACTGAGTTTAAATCTTAAAATTAGTAAACGTGAGTAACTGCTGTATTTCATTCACTAAAAAGAATAATGCTTGACAGGAAGAAGAAATTGATACAATGATTTCCAAATTATCCACTTATATTAAATAACCCCATGAACCTCATCAAATAATTACATACCAAAGTGATTGTTCCAAAGAACACTTGGAATTATTATTACAAGTATAGACAGTGACAAGTGTGATGGTGAACTCCTGGATCTGTATTATCTTTATATCTATTTCTTTAGAAATCAGAGTATTAATAAAATTTGTAATAAAGCAATATCCTTATTTAAAGAAACTTTGGAAAGACAACGACTTGATGAAACCAAGAATGTCTTAATGTTGACAGCTTGAACTATGTAATGATTTTGAATACCAAAATTTATTTCATTACATAATTTACAAAGCAGGAAAGAATGTGGCTAATCTTTTATAAATATGATTTCATGCTTTAACTCAATATATTATTATTATTTTTAGATAAAACATGCACATACATAGTAATATTTTATATAAAGAATTGCTAGAGAATGTGAATAATAATAGGTAAAAGCAAAAGATAAATTGATATTGGTTTGAGAGTATAGATTTCAGCTTCTTAGAAGGAGGGGAGATAATGATTAAAAACTTTTCTAAGAACTTGATTTTTCAATTTCATTAACATTTTTTTAACATTCTATCAGAGCATAAAAGATTCATAAGTATGTGTTAATGAGCAGATGTTTTTTCTTGAAATATTTTTCTTCTCAATAAGGCAATCATGGGTCAATGTGACATCCAACTGATTACAACAGCATTTGAAGTGGTGAGAAGAACTTGAAAATAACTTGAGATTGTTATATACTAATTATTATTATTATTCAGTCAATCTTCATATGTTATGTTCGAAAATTTATGTATAAAAAGGAAATGGCATAAAATATTAGCTGTTTTATTAAACGAGGCAGGAGATTATCATGTAGCCTATATGTATCATTCATCATCAGCAGGTTTTGAATATTAGTTATTTAAGATATAAGTAAATACAAAGTAAAATTGGGCAACAATTAAGAATTTCTTTATAAAAATTAGTTTTATGTTTGTGTTTTTAACCAGATGGTAGCTTAAATCCCTGTCATTATTGTTATTGCTACACAATACTCATCACTATCATCGAACGGCAAAAGTTTAGGCCTAATGAGCTGTTTAAATGTTTAGCGTCATAAATAGTTTATTAATTTCTATAACATTTAGTGATTTCAGTATTAATATGTAACTACATCCTGCTATCTATTTCCATAAAGAGCGGAACAAGATCCTAAATTAAATACATAATCTGAGCTAGTAAACTTATAAAATATTGAAACACATTAGTGTTATGTTAAGATCTGAGAAATGATTTATAATCTAATGAACCACTGTAGTTTTCAAAGATGTTTAATTTATCTGGGTTATTAAGTACATAATATATGGCTCATACAAAATCTCCCATTTTTATTAGAAAATAGCACTAAAGGATTCAAACCTAAGATCGGAAAGGCTATTAGATATAATCGCCTGATTCGTATAATCTAGTGCAACTTGTTGTATCTAAGTATTCACTTAGTCGTTTCAAGAGAAAGACTTCATCAAACCAAGAAATGAAAGTGGATAAAATCTACTGTCCCTATACCTGAGTTATCTTTTTATTGAATTGTAGTGTACTCACCCTTAATGCATTCTTATATACCTGAGTTATAATAGCGTTATTAATAATTATGTCATACTATTGATATGGGACATCTTATGAAATTCTAATGATAGCTAAAGCTATTTCATCCATTGACCTGAGTTAATATATAGATAACTCAAGTCTGATTTTTAGGTTTAATATTACACTAAATAATTCTTTCTTTGATATAAAAATCTACAATGCATTTTTCGTTTATTAAGCCAACATTATATTTGAAGCTTGAGTCAAAATATTTGTATTTGAAATCATTTGATTAAAATATATTCTGATCCAGTTGATTCTCTTCATTAAGTTATTAATATAACAATATACCAAATATCAGATTCATTTTTAATATTGAATATTTGACATTTCATGACTATATTTAACTGAATATCTTTTGATCTAAACCTTTAATTTTAAGATAAATGTGACTTTTAACTAGTTTATTTGTTATGCCGATACTTTTGATCAGTTTTATTAATGTTTGTGTAATACTTGATATTTAGTGAGATTTTAATAATGTTTTGAATTTGACATTTCCATAATTACTTTAATAGACCAGATCTCATTTTGATCCTCTTATTTTTAACTATCTTGACTTTGTTACAATATATATATATATATTAATCATGAACTTCTGAGTATCTCCAGACTACGCTATTTCTAAATAACATGATGACAGCTGCAGGCTTTATTTACTCTTTTCGTACCTATTGTTATTCGTCATCCACATATAAGATGATTATTTAAGCGATTTTATCATCGCATCAATTTATATCCATGCCGCAACGATTTAGTCTAATCCCACCCACTGTTCAAAACTCCCGCATAACTATGGTTTCTGCTGTTGTTGCATGATTGTTCTAGGATGACTCTTCCAGGAAGGACGTTACTGTCCGCTAATAATGAAAAAAATCAGCATTTAAGCCTTTAATACTCATTTCATGTACAAGATTATTTATTGGTGTCACTGACCTATGAGGTTGTTCTTGCTTACTTCAACACAAAGGCTTATGTTCATCCCTTATCGATATAACATAATTAATTAATACTTTGATTGATTTGATATCCACTCTCGCCTAAATCTATCTTAATTATATGAATAAGGAAACATCGTAGATTCACGCACTATGTTGGTTGCTAATTGAACACAAAGTACTAAATTGAACCAAAAACTAAAAGTAAACATCAGTCTTACTCAAAGATAAGTTATTGGGAATAAATAACCACGCTTTGATTGTGTGTGAAAAGATTTATGATGATAAACAATTAGATGATATTGAAACAAGTTTATTAAATATGAAGAAAACATTATTAATCTAGTTTATTATTAATGCCATATTATTATTCAATACAGAGAACTACAATTAATTCAATATAATGTGGATAACAGATAAAGTCTTTCAACATTTTAGAAAACATATTATCTTTCCTGGAGTCACCTTAGGTTCAAAGTCTTATATTATACAAAGTTCTATCGTGATAAATTATCATAATGAGGAAAGTTTCAAGATTTGTCGCGCAAATTCTATGCTTGGTTAATCACTAGATTGCTTCAACAGTTTATAAATCGGACAGTGAACATAATATAAAACATATTTACCTAGGATTGTTCCTATTACAATTAACATCGACATTCAAGAATTGAGCTTTCTGGTATTTCACGGAACATTTTCATTACAGATGATTAACCTCACTTCCATCGATGTTATTATCAAATTTCCATAGTTTGAGATATTTCAGTAGCGGAGCGCCGTATCAACCGCTGAAGGGTTTATTAGCCCTCATGATAATCACGCTTCTGGCACACTCAGAATGATCATCTTAAATACTGAGGAATAAACTCAGTTTTAATCAGAACAACTCTAATGTTAAAATAACAGCATAAGCATCAACAAATGAGCAGTGAGGACCCTGAACACAGAGAACGAAATAAACAACAAACAGCAATGATAACGTATCTAACACACGAAATGAACTTAGGAATCGAACCATTGACAGGTTAATTGGTATTTGTATAGTGGTTATCCAGACTTGGGATCCACCCACTCCCAGAGTTCCTCATCTGAGCTGTTCTCTCACATCCTGCTGCTGAGTGTACCTGTTCACTCACTCGTGCCATGCAATATTTATTCTTGAGAATCTCATTTTGAAAATCTCACCAACCTAACCCATTCTTCACACCTCAATGCATGGTAAAGGAAAGCTACCAGAATAATGTTAAGCTATATTAATTAGAAGTCGAGCTATTTAATCTTTTCTCAAATCTTTTCTATAAGTTTTATTCTAATGAAACCATATTTCTAAATAAACATTTTTAATTCCCCTAAAGATTTTACCTACAATTCATTATATTATTTGTATATGACATATTTTGTTGTTGATTTTTTTATTAGCTTTCAAACTTTAATCATTTAATTAGACGTTTCATCGTCTGCATTTTATCATGTGTTTTTATGAAGGCTTATGAGAAAAACACAGCAGTGACAAAAATAAAATTACTGAGTGTCTGTGGCTGCTTTCGCTGCGTGTGTTTCTCGATGCTTCGGACATATTCGAAAACAGTTCAATATATATATATATATATAATGCTGGAATTGGTAAACAAATGAAAGATGAAAATGCTGTGGGTAATTCTGGTTATGTAATAAAAATAAGAGATGACAAAGACTTGTGGAGTTTGTATAATAAAAAAAACTTTATATCATGAATTCTTTTTTTGAAAAAAATGTTAAAAGGAAGTGGACATGGAAACATCCAAATGAAGATACAGCAGAATTGGATTATATTTTGACTAACAGAAAATACATACTTCAAGATTGTAATTTTCTTAATAAGTTTAACACAGGAAGTGATCATTGATTAGTAAGAAATAAGATATGTGTTAATGCAAAACTAGAGAGACAAAAATTATTAAGAAAAACAACACTTACAATTGATATTCCTAATCTTCAGAAACATTTTTTTTTTTCAGAATAATCTTCAGAAACATTCTAATAAATTTCAACTAGAACTTACAAATTGGTTCCAAGTATTAGTAGATTTTGAACATGATTCAGATTTGAATGAAATTAATATGAAAATGACTGATACACTTTTAAAAAGTGCAACAAAGATAGCTGGTAGAAAAAAGCAGCAATTGACCAATAAAATTTCTACGAAGAGTAGAGAATTTATGAAAAAAAAACAGGATTATGAAAATATACAAAAATGATGCATTAAAAAGGATTGAATATCTCAAATTTTGTAAAATGGGGTGGAAAAGAGTTGAAAATGATATAAGAAAGTATAACTGTGAGCTAGCAAGAAAGTTGTAGAAGAAAATAAAAGTCTCAAGAATGGGAAATAACATTTTGGTATTGGTAGGAAATTTATATCTGCAATAAGAAAAAAAGATGGAATTATTACTAAAAAGAGAGATGACATCATGAAATGGATAGAAGATTTTTATCAAGAATTATATAGTAATAAAGAACAAGTACCTCCTATATCTATTACATCTTCCAAATTGCTCAGAATTTTAAATGAAGAAGTGAGTCATACAATTAAATGTATAAAGAAAGGAAAGCTCCAAGTAATGATGGAATTATAATTGATATATTAAAAAAAGCAGATGAAGAAATAGAAATTTTCTTAGCAAAGTTATATACCAAATGTCTAAATGATAAAGATATACCAGATGATTGGAAGAATGCAGTAATAATATTAATATTTTAAAAATGTGATAAAGAAGATATTAGAAATTACAGACCCATCAGCCTTTTATCAGTTTTATACCAACTTTTTACCAAGATAATTACAACTCATCTACAGAGAACATTGGATTTCGACCAACCAAGAGAACAAGCTGGATTTAAAAGTGGTTTTAGTTCAGTAGATCATATCCAGGTATTGAGAGAAGTTATAGAAAGAACAAATGAATATGAGTTGCAATTATGTTTTGGATTTGTAGATTATTTTGATTCTATAAACATTTATTCAGTGACTAAAGCATTGGATCATCAAGGTATAAATCCAGGATATTGTCATATTTTAAAGAATATTTATAAAAATGCAACAGCAACAATTAGATTACATAATGATACTGGAAAGATCAACATTGAGAAGGGTGTAAGATAAGGTGACTCCATATTTCCAAAACTTTTTACAGCAGTGCTGCAATAAGTATTTTGCGGATTAAAATGGGAAGCTAAAGGAGTGAAAGTAACTGGAGATTATTTAAGTCATTTAGATTTTGCAGATGATGTAGTTGTTTTTGCAAATAATGCTTCAGAGCTGCAGGAAATGTTACAGGAGTTATCAGATGAAAGTAGGAAAGTAGAATTAAAAATAAATGTTAAAAAGACTAAAGTAATGTTAATTGATTTGCTCAAAATATGAAAACAAAGATTGATTATGATGAGTTAGAAGTTAACAGTTACAAATACCTTGGTCAGATTATTAATACAAATGGAAATATAATGGATGAAATTAATCATAAAATTAAACTTGGTTGGAATGCTTTTGGTAGAAATAACTTGACACTAAAAGGAAATATGCCTATGTGTTTGAAAAGGTTTTAACAAATGTGTTTTACTAGTTCTTACTTATGGATCTGAGACTTGGACACTTAATAGAAGAGCAATACAGAGACTTCAGACTACTCAAAGAAGTATGGAGAGATGCATGTTGGGAGTAACAAGAAGAGATCGAAAACACAATGTATGGGTAAGAGAACAAACAGGTGTTACTGATCTCATTGAAAAAATTAAAAGATTGAAGCAGAGTTGGGATGGACATATTCCTAGAAGAGATGATAATAGATGAACAATTGACATCTTAAACTGGATTCCAAGAGACTGTAAAAGACCCAGAAAGAGACCACACATAAGATGAATGGATGAAATAAGTAAGTGTGCAGGGGTGATGTGGAGAAGAGAAGCTAAAGATTGAAGAAGATGGATTTAACTTGAAGAGACCTTCATCCTGCAGTGTATTGATAATGGTTGATGATGATGATATATATATATATTTCATTTCTTACAGTCATTTTTCAATAACAGATATGACCATAATATTGTCAATTATTTCGAGTTATATATAATTCGATTGATTAAGTATATATATATATATAACTGGAGCACATACATTTCTTAAAATACTTTACAAACTTCATGTAATTATTTAAATATCTTATTTGCTTCATAAACATATAAGTGATACATATACATCATACTACAGACAGAAATTGCTTTTAAAATTCTAATTAAAAATTTATACCTACTCTGATTGAATCAACATGATACGTGCACAGCTAAACATTATCTTTAATAGGTTACCAATGAATTCCTAAGTTCCCTCTTCCCTTAATATTTTTTAATCCTAACAAAACATTACAATTTTAATACATAGAACAGTATTACTGACTAATCTGTTTTAATATATCTATACATATTAATTCATTATCTTTTTAACATTTTAGGGCCTAGATTATATCATAAAATACTAATAAAAATGATTGGATTTAACTTCGGCGGCTAAATTAGTGCTTCCTGTTAAACAATTCAAAATAAATAATTTCATATGTAAGACAAGCTGAAACGGTAACATATTTTTTATTAAAGAATTTTCTATTTTATGTTTACAAAGTAAGACTAATTACTAATCATTTTAATAACCTTATAGATTACCTTAACTGACTATATAAAAAATTAGAATATGCATAACACTACATTGTGCAATTTTATATAACAAATAACATGACAACACAACATTCAAATTTTTTAATAGTATCACCTGAGTTACATAGTTACAAATCAACAGATGAAAAATAAAACTAATTTTCAATTTCTACTAAAATTTTAAATAGAGAATAAATTAGAATAATACCAACCACAAGAGCAAAACATAGCAAGCTGATATTTTAATTAAATTCACCTTATAAATATAAAATTGATTAATAAAAACTATATCAATATCTTACTTGTTTTGTTTCACTCTTGTAATATGCAGTTTTCAGATTATTGTCTATTTAAAATCTTAACACAAGATGAAAATTGATTTACATTTTTATTTGTTTGATTTAAAATCTATTGAAATATGTAAACTTTAGGTTGACGTAATAATCAATATATATATATATATATATATATATATATATTAAAAGCATAAAGCTAAACTAGTTAGGTTGACGTAATAATCAATATATATATATATATATATATATATATATATTAAAAGCATAAAGCTAAACTAGTCAATAAATAATTAAAATTACCCAAATCCAAAACTCAAACAGACTAGCCAAAAAAATAAAATGTACACAGCTACAAGCAGACCTCTCAAGTGAAAAGAACTACAAAACAGCAATATATTTATAAACATTACCCACATTTCCATTTACTTCCCATTCACCCTTAATATTAAAAGAACTTTTAAATAAGTATATATATATATACTTCTAACAATTTTGACAAGCCTATAAATAAATTATTACTTCTCAAGACTTTTTGAATAAAATTGGATAAAGAAATGAAATTTATTGGAGACTTTGCTAAAAACTATAGAATGGAAACTGTTGCATCCATAGTAAATGCATATAAAACAAATGAATATCATATTTCGTTATATTCTTCTATTATCAATGAATAAAATAAATAAATATGATTATGTAATATTATTAAATTTCTGAACAATGTAGATGACAAGAAAATAGACAAGCATGAATTAAAAATTAAAATAACATTTATTGGCACTTATAACATTTAATAGGCAAATATGAAGTTATTTTATAACTTACAAAATTACTAAAAATCCTCTCACCCCTCCAAAAAAAAAATGAATAAAAATAATGTAAATGAAAATTATGTATTGCAATTTAGAAATAATACTAATGATATCCAATAATTAACAAATTTTTCTACGGCTTTGATACATTCAGTAAGTTCTCACATTAGTATACTACCTTATTATTATAGAGTTCCTAGTGAAAATATTCAATATATTAAGTAAAATATAATCCTACCAATCCTTAGTTGGTGATGAATGCTGAAAATATGTATATAATTTTATGTAGCCATATATACAATTATAAATTTAATATCAAATATTTTATCAGATTTTTAATATCTGGATATGCTAGCTAGACACATATACAAGACATATACATCAAAATTACTCAGATTAACAAAGGGTACAACTGAAGATACGGTGGCATTCTGCAGTACTTCCAAACTATCAAATGCCAGGCTAAGGTCATGGTTGTGCTTTACACATGACTTTAAATAAAATATATCATTAAGATATCCATAATAAGAAATAGACAAGAAAGGCAAAATAGAATCATAGCATCAACTAAAAAAACCTATACAGATGAAGACAACAATGAGCTAGGACTTGTCTCTAGTCAAGAAATATGAGTATGAACTATCAGAAGAAAAGATTTTGCCTAAATATAGCATTAGACACAAAATATAACAAAACTCATTGGCATAATATAATAAACTATAAGAGAGAGACAAACACTCATATTTCTTAAAATAATGATGAACTAGTGTTGGTATAACACCAATAAAACAATAAATATAGCTAAATATAAAATTGTGGCATAATAATTAAACAATAAAAATATACATCACTTCTGGACTCTTTTGGAATATACACACATTCAAAATAACGTCTTAAAAAAACATGTAGAATACATTTTAAAATATTATTATTCTAGCAATATTCTGAAAACTACGCTTTTAAATACTTGTTAAAATCATACAAAAATTATTCAGAAATACATAGAAATAAATGTATGGCATTTAAAATAAAATAAATAAATATTAATACTAATATTTACATGCACCACCAATAAAATAAAGAGTCCCTAACCTTGACATTCATACTATTGTGCCAGATAAAATCAATAGAAGTTCTTGAATATTCTGCAGATTTTCTGGACATGTAGGTAATATTAAAAAGTAAATTAGCACACAGCAATTGAAAAATATGAGGCAAAGTACAAACTTGAAATTACTAACAAATAAAAACAGCCATTCTGATTAGATTATTGTAGACTAAATAAAGAGAATAACAATACTAGAAACATAACACAATTCATAATAGCATGTAGAATAACTGTGATGAATATTATATATTTCAAATAGTTCATTGGATAAATGAAATTAGAATTTCTTTTAAAGAGCAATAGTTTATCATTTACTGATGACTATAATAAAGAATAATTATTCTGAAATGGAGTCTGGTAATATAAAGAGTATTTAAATAAATATTTCAGGAGATTAAATAAAGCACTGTAATAAATTAAAGTTAACTTTTTGGAGAGCAAACAAATTTCATTTTTTTAAAACTAATATGAATGCAATAAGAATATTTTTTTAAAGCTAGCATTTGTAATACACATCAACAAATAGAATTAAATTTTTGCATAAATTAGCAATAATAAATGAATTTCATATCTTCTTTAAAACAAGGCATCTAAAATAACAAATCAAGCATATCTAATAAATTTCATTCTTTTATCAATAGGTCAAAGCTGGGGTTTATTTTCCTTTTAAACATAATTTAATTTTGAATAACTGATATTTTATTATAGCATTCAGTATTGCAAGTTTCTTTAAATAGACCAAATGAATAAATAGTCTTTTCCATTATTAAATTATTGCATAGCAAATAGATATATTATTATTATAACATGAATTCACATTTATCAATGATGAAACAAACATTTCCTTCCTTTAAACTAATTTCAAAACACTAATATAAATAAAATAATTTAATATATCCAGCACACAGTTCTTCTTTTCAAAATAGTTCATATATATCTAATATAGAAATAAAACAAACTAACTCCTTTTTAAAACTTGATTTTTTATGACTATAATCATGAAAAAGAAATCCAACGTTTCAACTATTTTTTATAGTCTTTTTCAAGGCACACTAAAATAAAATATATATACAATAAATATCACATATTCCAAAAAAAAAAAAAAAAAAATTAAAAATTACAAAATATATCCATAACCAAAATTTTCTTTTTTTTTACCTTATCTCACTCCCCTTTTCTATTACAATCACAACTTAAACACAACTAATTCTTTTTTAAAAATCTATATATATCAAATAAAAACTTTTAATTAAAAACCTATTATTTTCTTTTATCTTTTTCTATTAACATCCTATTTAATTCTGGTTTTATTTCATTTATGTATACACTCTCTTTTATTATCCTTTCATTATATATGACTTAATACATTCCAAAGGTTTTTTTTTTTCAAAATCCCCATGCTTAAATTTATTCTTATGAATGTAAATAGCAGAATTTTTATCACCTAAATGCTGTTTTAATCTAGTTTTTAATTTATTTTTACTAGTCCCAATATATGTCATTTCTACATTCTTTCTAAAACAATTCAAACATTTTATCAAAAGTCTAACCTATTATAATCCCCATTATTATTAATTAAAAAATTTAATTTTGCTTTCTTTTTATAAACTGGACAAATTGAAACATTATATTTCCAATTAATCATTTTAATTAATTTCTTAACTTTAATAAATAAATCTTTAGATATATTAAAACCAACATAAATAATCTTTTCTCTATTCCTATTCCTATCTAATCCCATTCTATTCCTTATTTTATTTATATTTTTATTAGAAAACAAATGTTCAACTACAGCCCTAGGATAATCATTCATACAACATTCATTTCTAATAATATCAACCTCATTCTCAAACAAATTACTATTTGAACATAACTTAATTGCCCTAATAATTTTATTATTAACAATATTAATTTTACTATGATTATCAATATCTGAAAACCAATTATTTGATAATCCAAAAAATGTTTTTTTTTTCTAAACACAGATGTTTCTATAATAACACTACCATTCCTATCAATTTTTTTAAAAATTCTAGCATCCATATATTCAATAACCTTAATATATTCTTTTTCCATAGTAAATTTTATTTTTTCAACTCTACCATTAATATAACTCAAAAAATTATCTGCATTTCTTTTATTACCATTGAAAACTATAAAATAGTCATCAACATATCTAACATAAAAAATTGTTTTATTCCTATTATAATTAAAAAATTGTTCTTCAAACTTATACATATATATTCCTGCCAAAAAACCACTCAGACTATTACCAATACTTAAACCCTCTTTTTACTTATAAAATTCATCCCCATATTTAAAAATAAGGTCCCTACAACAAATCACTAATATTTCATATAAATGAAAACCCTCAATTTTTAATTTTACCCCTTTATCTTTATTATATAAATCCATAAAACAACAAATAACAACCTCCGGATCAATGTTAGTATACATACTAACAATATCTAACTTTCCAAAAAACAAATTTTTAAAAACCTTACCTTTTAAAAAAACTTTTAATTTACTAATAAACTGAATAGAATTATTAACACAATTTTTTTCAAATAATGTAATATATTTTTTAAAAATATTATTATACACCCACCTCGAAATTTTTTAATACTTATTATGAAAAATTTTCGAGGTGGGTGTATAATAATATTTTTAAAAAATATATTACATTATTTGAAAAAAATTGTGTTAATAATTCTATTCAGTTTATTAGTAAATTGAAAGTTTTTTTAGAAGGTAAGGTTTTTAAAAATTTGTTTTTTGGAAAGTTAGATATTGTTAGTATGTATACTAACATTGATCCGGAGGTTGCTATTTGTTGTTTTATGGATTTATATAATAAAGATAAAGGGGTAAAATTAAAAATTGAGGGTTTTCTTTTATATGAAATATTAGTGATTTGTTGTAGGGACCTTATTTTTAAATATGGGGATGAATTTTATAAGCAAAAAGAGGGTTTAAGTATTGGTAATAGTCTGAGTGGTTTTTTGGCAGGAATATATATGTATAAGTTTGGAGAACAATTTTTTAATTATAATAGGAATAAACCAATTTTTTATGTTAGATATGTTGATGACTATTTTATGGATTTCAATGGTAATAAAAGAAATGCAGATAATTTTTTGAGTTATATTAATGGTAGAGTTGAAAAAATAAAATTTACCATGGAAAAAGAATACATTAATGTTATTGAATATATGGATGTTAGAATTTTAAAAAAAATTGATAGGAATGGTAGTGTTATTATAGAAACATCTGTGTTTAGAAAAAAAAAAAACATTTTTTGGATTATCAAATAATTGGTTTTCAGATATTGATAATCATAGTAAAATTAATATTGTTAATAATAAAATTATTAGGGCAATTAAGTTATGTTCAAATAGTAATTTGTTTGAGAATGAAGTTGATATTATTAGGAATGAATGTTTTATGAATGATTATCCTAAGGGTGTAGTTGAACATTTGTTTTCTAAAAAAATATAAATAAAATAAGGAATACAATGGGATTAGATAGGAATAGGAATAGAGAAAAGATTATTTATGTTGGTTTTAATATATCTAAAGATTTATTTATTAAAGTTAAGAAATTAGTTAAAACGATTAATAGGAAATATAATGTTTCAATTTGTCCAGTTTATAAAAAGAAAGCAAATTTAAATTTTTTAATTAATAATAATAGGGATTATAATAGATTAGACATTATGAATTCAGTTTATTTGATAAAATGTTTGAATTGTTTTAGAAAGAATGTAGAAATGACATATATTGGGACTAGTAAAAATAAATTAAAAACTAGATTAAAACAGCATTTAGGTGATAAAAATTCTGCTATTTACATTCATAAGAATAAATTTAAGTAAGGGGATTTTGAAATAAAACCTTTGGAATGTATTAAGTCATATATAATGAAAGGATAATAAAAGAGGGTGTATACATAAATGAAATAAAACCAGAATTAAATAAGATGTTAATAGAAAAAGATAAAAGAAAATAATAGGTTTTTAATTAAAAGTTTTTATTTGTATATATATATATATATATATATATATATATATATATATATATATATATATATATATATATATATATATATATATATATATATATATATATATATATATATATATATAAAGGAATTAGTTGTGTTTAAGTTGTGATTGTAATAGGAAAGGGGAGTGAGATAAGGTAAAAAAAAAAGAAAATTTTGGTTATGGATATATTTTGTAATTTTTAATTAATTTAATTTTTTTTTTTTTGGAATATGTGATATTTATTGTATATATATATTTTATTTTAGTGTGCCTTGAAAAAGACTATAAAAAATAGTCGAAACATTGGATTTCTTTTTCATGATTATAGTCATAAAAAATCCAAGTTTTAAAAAGGAGTTAATTTGTTTTATTTCTATATTAATATAAATAAATGATTCCTTAATGATTATTAATACATATTCACTCATTAACAATTAGCATTTTCAAATTCTTTCATCATTTAAAAGGTCCCACAATTTTGGTTGAATAGTTCAGATTCCATATAAAACGAAATTGTACCAAAAGACAACACACTTAAAAAAATGATCAAATAGTCAATATTATTTAAATAGAATTGTTTTATAAAGGTTCTTTTAGAAAAAAAAAATTAAAGTCTTTTTAATATTAATGTAATATATCTTAAAAAGTTCTAGCATATAACTTAGACATTATTCTTTTTAAAATGAAGTTTCAATATAATATATAAATTGAAATTAACAAAGTTCTTACAATGCAAAAATAATACCTTTGAATAAATTCCATTCTTGTGTAAAATTTCCAAGATAACAATTTACTTTCTGAAATATAAAATAAACTGTGGAATTTCTCATAATGCAATCTTGTAGAAGTTTAAAGTATTGAAACATTTTCAGTTATAAAGGATATCTGAATAGACATTTATTGTTTATAATGCATACTTTTCTTAAGTAACAAATAAAAACTAATTTAAAAAAGTTAAACTTGGAAGCAATGTAGACAGATTAGGTGCAAAGATATGCATGCAGATAGGTGATGTGATGATTTAACAAAATCAGATTTTTGCAGAGTGTCATGTGACAGACATTGATTGATATTACTGACAATTGACTTATCCATCCCAGATGGTGTTTCTGGTAGCTGTTGGAAAGCTCTAAAAATAATTGCAATTAACATATTCTAGAACTTTCCAGAGTCAGTTATCTAGATATTATCCAAAACAGATAATTAATTAAATATTACATCATCTTTTTAAATCAATTATTTAGTTAAATTATTACAGTAATAATATATATATATAAACAGTGTTTAAAATTCACTTTAAAAATTTACATTATTCAATAAATAAGAATTATATCCATGAAATATTAAGAATATTTATATAAACAATCTTTTATAAAATCTCAAAATATTATTTTTATATCTTAAAACAAACATTTTAAGTTTTAGCAATATATCTTAAAATGGTATTAGCAATTTAAAGTAACTTTGAACATTAGATCTTAACTAGAAAGAACTTTAAATAATTAGCAAGTTTTATGCATGCACTTCACCCATACTAATATTTAATTCTAAAGCATTTAAATATTATTAATTGATATTTATTAACTGTTCTTTTAACTAATTGTAAATAGATTAGCTGCAATGCTAAAAATTAAATAATACTCTTTATTTGAAAATAGCTTAAATATTTAAAACCCTTTTCTGAATTTTAAATTTATTTTCAAGTTCGTTTATAATATTTTAATTTAATAAAAAGATATAACAGCAAAACTAAGTTATTTTAGCTTTATTACACTAACAAATTATACTCAATTATGCCTTAAATCACTAACAACTCTATGGTTAAGTACTTATAATTATATGAGAGTTTACTTATTAACTTTAAATATTATAAAATTACACTTATAAGACCGTTTTCAAGTTATTACCATCTTATATATTCATTATGAAATGATTAATAAGTTATAAATGCACTTTATTTACTATTTAAAAATAAAATTTATTCACTAAAAAATAAAAGCATTTAAACTTTTTCTTTTTTTTTTTGAAATAAAGTACCATCATAATACTTGACATTCAATTCTTCTGCAAAAACCGAAGGTCACAATATATACATTTATATAGTAAAATTCAGTTACATGTCACATGACCTATATAGCTTACATTACCAATATGTAATATATAAAGAGCCTGTTAATAACTCTAAACAAGCTTATTTTTTTATGATAAATGCTACAAGAGAAAGTAC
Source organism: Epiperipatus broadwayi (assembly GCA_028023455.1). NCBI lineage: Eukaryota > Metazoa > Onychophora > Udeonychophora > Euonychophora > Peripatidae > Epiperipatus > Epiperipatus broadwayi. The sequence goes on from JAQFVV010013777.1 coordinate 16,996, forward strand.
CTGAAGCCATTATCTATGATTGTCCCCAACCCAGCCCGTATGGCTCACTTCAGTGAGGAGCCAGGACATTAGATTCAAAATAATTACTCAAACCAAACATTTATCTAATTCTTAAATATTAAAAAAAAGATCCAAATCTTCAGACACCTATACATCTTCAAATTCAGCTCTTTAACTAAAGAAACTATATGGGACTTAATTAAATTCAGTGATCTCATCAGCTATTCACTCCATCTTATACAACCTATACACATCTCCAATATATGCATTTCATGTTGAACTAGCCCTCATCAGTTGGTCCAGATAATATTTCCCACCAATTGGACCAACTGATGAGTGCTGTTTCAGCATGAAATACGTATATTGGAGATTTGTATAGGTTGTATAAGATGGAGTGGATAGCTATAAGGAGCTTGAAATTATGAGTTCAAATCCTTCTAATTTATATTTACACACATTTAGAGAAATTATGTAACATTCTTGTCTTATATCACTTTCTAAATCTGTCCCTGATAAGATATTTTACATTTATCTTCAGATTTTCATATAAATTTTTAAAAAAAAATGTTTCCTCTTCAAATCTAAATAAAATAATACAATTTATTTATCATTTTTTTAAAATCAATAAAATAAATATTTTTTTTGTCTCCTAAATATTTTATCTCATAATCTTTATTAATTTACCTAAATCTTTTACTATATAATTTTTCACTATTCTTTCAATTTTGCCTCAATTTATTTCATTTTAATCTACTTGATTTTTTTTTCATTTCTATCATCTTATTATCAACATTATCACATATTTTCCTCACTTTTTCAATATGCCTGAATTCTTACTAACAATTTACCATTTTTATTTTTACTCACAAATTACTTTAGTGATCTTGTTTTTACTCTCCAAACTGCTTTTTTTTCCCACAAGGTTTTAAATTAATATTTCCTCTATTATTCTAGATTTTCTAACAAGACCCCTGACTGTTTTGACTGTTTTATGTTTTAAATCATTGTTAAGTTGTAGTTCTTACATGGAATTTTATTTTTCCCATTTTATTCATCATGCCATTATTAACCAAGATATTGTGATGTCTTATTTTCTTTATTATCTATTACTTTACAACATATTTTAAATTTGTATTGAATAATTCCATCTTTTATTTGATTTTAGTTTATCAATTAATCTATTACTAATCCATCCATCCATTTATTTTTCTATCCACCTGTCCATATATTTATTGAAGCAGATGATCTGATGCTCAAATCCTGCTTCACAGCCCACATCCAATCTCCTACCATCTAACTGTATTCAAACCCACCTTTATTCACATATACACATAGCTAATAATATATATATATTTCTTTTGGTTAGTATTATAACATAAATAATGTAAACACGTATGTATTTTAATTTAAAAATATTTTATTTAATAATAATATTCTCATGTGTATGCGGGCGTAAATAATAAATATCTATATATTTCAGTGTAGGAGATTGTGAATAAATTAATTAAGTTATATTATATATAGGGTATCATATATAAAACATATTACTTTTTCATATATAATTTTGTAGCCAGAAGTGATGCAATCTTGTTAAAAAGTCTCTCGAAAAACAATTACCCGGAAAACCCCTTAGATTAAAGTAAAAAATTACGAATTGGTAATAATAAAAAAAAACCATTAGTGGAAATTGTCCACGCTAGCTTGTTTTAAAATCATAAGATTTATTTTAAAACAATCGTTCGAGAAACTGATAACAAACTTGCATTGTTTCAAACATCTTACTAGATAAGAGTATCCGGTCAAACTATTCCAGATGAAACTTAAGTGCTTAAACCACCTCAGGTCCAGCAGTAGTTGCTATGTTACAGCTTCAAAATAAAAGTATATATATTGCTGGATTTGAATCTACAAGGAGAAGGAGACCATCAAACATCACATGATCACCATCTCTGAACTAGCACATAATTTGTTGTAAACAAAGACAAAACTCCCCATACAGTAGTGCCACTCTGTGCCAAACAGATTATGTGCTAGTATAGAGATGGTGATCATGTGATGTTTGATGGTTTAACACCAATCCTGCCTATTAGGATAGTGGTGGCTATGGTTGTTTAAGAGCCAAAGACACCAAAATGTATGGGTGCTGAATTGAGTTCAGACCTATATGACTATATAAGCTATTGAGCTTAGATTGAAGATATTAACAATGTTTTCAATTTCATTCTCATAGTTTTGTAGTACAGTAGAATTAAAAGGTGGCTTCTGGAGGGTTGCATTGGATCCTAAGATCTAGGTGCAGTGCTCTCAGATCCAAGGCTCCTCACTGATGATGGCCACAAGCCAGAAACTAGTCTGGGGATATTGGATGAGTAGGCACTAGATAGGGATTTTATGCACAAGCCTTCTGGCATCCATTGATTACTCTGTTTGGCACAGGGTGGCACTACTGTATGAGGAGAAGGAGACCATTAAATAACTATGTCGTTATTCATATTCCACACCAGTTTTGATTCGCACTCAATGTGTCGTGAGTAGGGGAAATTTTGCCTTTTCCCTCCGTTCTAAATGCTGTTCCCATGGATGAAGCTCTGCATCCCATACCAATGAACTTTATGTATTTTTCCAGTGAAAATGAAATGCTAAATCTCAAATAATAATGCTACCCTAGATCTAGTGAAACAATACCAATGGACTGACTCCTAGTGAAAGCACTCTTCCAAATAAACAAGGTAAAAGAACTTTGACCGCTTGCAATTCTTAAATCCTGCCTTCTCTGTAATATTTATATTTTAATCACCTATTTTAAATGTCTTCAAAATATGTATTCGTATAACTCTATAAATCTAATCTATATTAAGCCTCCTATAAAATGTTTTTCCTTTTCTTTTATTTCCAAGTGGCAAATAATTTTCATTTAGATTTATGTATTTATATTTTAAAAGATGCCAATAATATTCTAAAATCGCAAGCATATAATTCATTTTCGTTTCCCCACCCATCATTTACCGGGTAAATAACTTATAATTTGATCAAAACAAGTCTTATTCGACTTGCCCAGGTGCTCGCGATTTTAAATAAACTAATTATATTTTTATGTTTACTGTAGAAAAACAGATTGACATCTGTTTTTTTTTACATTTTCCTTCCTAAATAATGCGCTATCTTTTATTCTTAAATTATATTATATATGTAAAACCCATCTTAGCTATTACCACCACTCACTTATTTTGTAATAATTTATATATTTTCACAAGGACATTGATTAACCAAAATTGAGATTTAGTAAATGCATGGGAAGTAATGAATAATATTAAGTAACATAATGTAAGGGGGAGGGGGATCTTAAGAGCTTAGTTTTATATTTAAGTATAATTATTATCCATGTTTGCTTAATGAAGCCATATCATTACGCCGAATATTTCATAATTTGTGGACAAAATATGTTAGATAATCTTTAACCTTTAGAGTTATATTTATATTGTAGTATTAAACATTATGTGCATAAATGCCACTTCGTTTTTATATATGTTTGTGCTTCTTTCTCACATGGAGGTATTCGCGCAGTCGAGCCCCATTGTCATTCTCAATGTCCTTGAACCAGGCTGTAAAACCACCCTGGGGACATCCTTGGTCTTATGTGCATGCTTTATACGGGGATCGCTCTGAAAAATCCAGCCTGATAATGACATAGCCGACCGTCATTCATCTCAATACCGATCCTGCCTACGTTGCAGAGGAAATCGGTCAACTTCATTCTCAAAATTCATGAAGCACACTCCAGGATCCATAATTGGACCAACCCAATTAGCCACCATGCATGCACCGCCTTTCAGTGTCTTATTAGTCACCCAGAAATAATCATAAGCCATAATGAGATGATTTCTTTAAACATACATATTTCCATTAGTTTAATATACATATTAATGCGATAGATTTAGTATCATTTACATAATTATGCATAACCCACCCCGTGCATTAATTATCTATAATTCTAATAATAATATTGAATGTAACCAAATGTAATATCTGCTTATAAAATTATTGTTGTTTAAATCAAGTAAATGCTCTTTTCGTCTCTGGGGGTGTAATAGTATTCTAGTAATGTATTCCAATAGCGCTAATTCATTAAATCACACATATATTATTGGCATAGCCGCAAATCTTATGTTAACATTAAATACGAATCAAACATATATATATAATACTTACGAGGCTTATGTCAGGTAAATAACCTGACATAATTTTGTTATTAATAAATCTTAAATATATATAGCAACTTGAACCATTGCTTTCTTTTAGTTAAGATAATACATTAAGTTATTACTTATGCTAAATATGACTAGATGATCTCCGCTCAATACATAATTAATATGCTAGGTCATGAGCCTTCATTGCTCAGAAAATATAGCTAGTTATTAAGTTATTCTATCATATAAGTTTAGCCTAGAGTTTTTTTATGTCTCCGATGATCAATGCCGGCGGTGAGAAGTAAATTAAGTCGATATCATCGGGATTGTTGCTCATAATGTTATAGAGCTGGGAAATAGGCAAATAAGGCAGAGTTTATGAGTGTTCCTGACCTTTGTATCTTGTGTACGATTGGATTCAAAGTACTTTTGCCTAGATGCTAGATCTTGTTATGTGAACATACAAATCTGACTGGCACAGATTTTTTTCTTTTCCCCGGGTTTGGCACGTCAACATAGGGCTTTGAATACAAAACCCATATACCTGAGGTAGTATTAGATAGTAATAGATATAACATATGTTTTAAAAAAAAAATTTTTTTGAAAAATTTTTTTTCAGACACCCAGCTTAAAATTTTTTTTGAATATTGGTACACACTCCCTGTGAGTCATTGTTAAGATAAATATAAATATTTTCTCTTAGTATATATATAAATATGTTTCAAGTAAATAGTATGTCATATACTCAATATCTTTTTTTCCACATAAAAGTTTAAAAGTTTTTTCACTTTCACGAACCTATAAAATAAATAGTGGCAGTTTTGTTTTGTTTTCTTTCACGTGTATGATTTGAATAATGATAGTGTTATATAATGTTTTATTCCTTGTCCATAAATGTTCATTACATGTATAATTCTCATGAGTTTTTTTAAAAGAAGTAAAGAGAAGTAACAGCTTTTAAGGGGCTTTTATTTTCATATTAATTAAAGATAAAGAAGCGTTTTCCCAAATAATGTTTATATTTTTCATATACATGTAAGCTTCCAATGATATAGGAGTGACAGCTTTTAAGGGGCTCTCACTTTCTTAAGATAAAATGTATTTTCAAAGAAGTGAATAAGATGTTGTATAATGTTCTTTTTCTTGGTCATAAACATGAAATTACATGCAGGATGCCCGTAAATAAAATATTGTATAGTGGTAGCTTTAAGGGGCCTCCACAGTTATTATAATAAAGTAAAAAGTATGTTTTAAATAGTATTTTATATGTATAAAAGTTTCATAAATGATTTTAAATAACATAAAGTATTTTTGAGTTTACAGTATGAAAAAAATAGTGATAGCTTTTAAGGGGTTTTTCACATTTAAAATAAAAAGATAGTAAAGAAGTGTGTACGATATAGAATAATAATATTGAGATATATGATTTTTTTTCCGTTTTAATAAATATTTTATAAATAAATATAATAGGCCCAAGTTTTGAAGTATGCGCTAAATAATAATAATATAATAATTTTTTTAAATGCTTTAAATAATGATGTTCTATATAATTTTAATAAATGTCTCAAATAATAATATTTCCAAGTCTGAGAGAATTAAATTAGTGACAGCTTTTAAGGGGCTTTCACATTCAAAGATAAAAAGATAGTAAAGTAGTGTGTGCGCTAAATAATATATAATAATTTTTTTCTAAATGTTTTAAATAATGATGTTAAATATAATTTTTTTTTCCTTGTTAATACATCTTTTAAATAAATATTTTAAAAATATAATATTTCCAAGTCTTAGTTAAATTAGTGACAGCTTTTAAAACACTGTTAGAAATAATAAAATAAAAGATTCTAAATAATCGCAAATGTGCAGATTTTTTTGAAATGTTTTTAATAATATTCATGCATATATAATTGCCTCAGATCAATGAAATAAAATAATGACAGTTTTTCTTACACTTCCAGTCTCTTATATATATAAATTGTGCCAAAGCTAGAATAATTTTTTTTTTCCTGTTATCGTTGTTAAGCTGTAAATGTATAACTATTTAAGTATAGATCTTAGAAAAGTATACAACCCAATAATAGTGGATCATCTGGTCAGGTCATATAGCCTATCCCTTTGGCTGGAGCCCAGTAGCAATACCACTATAAATTTGCCAATAGGTGATCGAGTTATTTAGAATAAAAAGTTTAAAAGCAATGATTCATAATAAAAGTTATGTAGAGTTTTTTTCCCCAAAAATATGTGTATCAAGTGTATCAATGCAATCGTTAATCAATCATTTTGTTAAGATGTTTCTGGTGCTGAAGAACAACTCCAAAAACAGACCACGAAAGAAGACATAAAGAAGGCCAGGTAGAAGTTACGATAATATTTTATGATATACTTTGCATTAAAAAGCTAAATAGTAAATAATCAGTATAGATATATATGTTTCACAGTAAAAACTAGATGTAGAAATAATTAATATTAAGAAATAAAGGGCAGGATAGCAATCATTATTTAAATAAATGCAGATTAAGTATGGGGGGGAGAGTAGAGCAAGGAGAAGAGTGTAGAATGGGGGGAGGAGAAGCTGGATGGATAGAACATGATGACATGGATATGCAATGATAAATGATTTAAGACTTTAATAATTTGTATATATTATAACATAGTTTTTTGTATTATTATCTTATTGTATTCCAGTAATATAGCAGAGAGGGTATTCTATCATAAATGAAAGTCTTAAAATTTCTAATATAGCAGAGAGTTGGGGTATTCTATCCTAAATGAGAGTAAAAGTAAAAATTGTTTTTAGATACATTGCCAATCCAAAGTTGTTCTTTAGTTACCTGGACATCAAGTAAAAGCTTTTTTTTCTTTTTTTAAACATTTTTTTCATTTTTTTTTTTTGGTAAGTTCGGGAAAATGAAGCAGATGATCTGATGCTCAGATCCTGCTTCACAGCCCACATCCAATCTCCTACCATCTAACTGTATTCAAACCCACCTTTATGCACGTATATACATAGCTAATAATATATATATTTCTTTTGGTTAGTATTATAACATAAATAATGTAAACACGTATGTTTTTAATTTTAAAATATTTTATTTAATAATAATATTCTCATGTGTATGCAGGTGTAAATAATAAATATCTATATATTTCAGTGTAGGAGATTGTGAATAAATTAATTAAGTTATATTATATATAGGGTATCATATATAAAACGTATTACTTTTTCATATATAATTTTGTAGCCAGAAATGATGCAATCTTGTTAAAAAGTCTCTCGAAAAACAATTACCCAGAAGACCCCTTGGATTAAAGTAAAAGATTATGAATTGGTAATAATAAAAAAAACCCATTAGTGGAAATTGTCCACGCTAGCTTCTTTTAAAATCATAAGATTTATTTTAAAACAATCGTTCGAGAAACTGATAACAAACTTGCATTGTTTCAAACATCTTACTAGATAAGAGTATCCGGTCAAACTATTACAGATGAAACTTAAATGCTTAAACCGCCTCAGGTCCAGCAGTAGTTGCTAAGTTACAGCTTCAAAATAAAAGTATATATACTGCTGGATTTGAATCCACAAGGAGAAGGAGACCATTAAATAACTATATCGCTATTCATATTCCACGCCAGTTTTGATTCCCACTCAATGTGTCATGAATAGGGGAAATTTTGCCTTTTCCCTTCGTTCTAATATGCTGTTCCCATGGATGAAGCTCTGCATCCCATACCAATAAACTTTATGTATTTTTCCAGTGAAATTGAAATGCTAAATCTGAAATAATAATGCTACCCTAGATCTAGTGAAACAATACCAATGGACTGACTCCTAGTGAAAGCGCTCTTCCAAATAAGCAAGGTAAAAGAACTTTGACCACTTGCAATTCTTAAATCCTGCCTTCTCTGTAATATTTATATTTTAATCACCTATTTTAAATGTCTTCAAAATATGTATTCGTATAACTCTATATAACTAATCTATATTAAGCCTCCTATAAAATGTTTTTCCTTTTCTTTTATTTCCAAGTGGCAAATAATTTTCATTTAGATTTATGTATTTATATTTTAAAAGGTGCCAATAATATTCTAAAATCACAAGCATATAATTCATTTTCATTTCCCCACCCATCATTTACCGGGTAAATAACTTATAATTTGATCAAAACAAGTCTTAGTCGACTTGCCCAGGTGCTTGCGATTTTAAATAAATAAACTAATTATATTTTTATGTTTACTGTAGAAAAACAGATTGACATCTGTTTTTTTTTACATTTTCCTTCCTAAATAATGCACTATCTTTTATTCTTAAATTATATTATATATGTAAAACCCATCTTAGCTATTACCATCACCCACTTATTTTGTAATAATTTATATATTTTCACAAGGGCATTGATTAACCAAAATTGAGATTTATTAAATGCATGGGAAGTAATGAATAATATTAAGTAACATAATGTAAGGGGGAGGGGGATCTTAAGAGCTTAGTTTTATATTTAAGTATAATTATTATCCATGTTTGCTTAATGAAGCCATATCATTATGCTGAATATTTCATAATTTGTGGGCAATAAATATGTTAGATAATCTTTAACCTTTAGAGTTATATTTATATTGTAGTATTAAGCGTTATGTGCATAAAGGCCATTTCGTTTTTATATATGTTCGTGCTTCTTTCTCACATGGAGGTATTCACGCAGTCGAGCTCCATTGTCGTTTTCAAAGTCCTTGAACCAGGCTGTAAAACCACCCTGGGGACATCCTTGGTCTTATGTGCATGTTTTATATGGGGATCGCTCTGGAAAATCCAGCCCGATAATGACATAGGCGACCATCATTCGTCTCAATACCGATCCTGCCTACGTTGCAGAGGAAATCGGTCAACTTCATTCTCAAAATTCATGAAGCACACTCCAGGATCCATAATTGGACCAACCCAATCAGCTGCCATGCACGTACTGCCTTTCAGTGTCTTATTAGTTGTCCAGAAATAATCATAAGCCGTAATAAGATGATTTCTTTAAACAGACATATTTCCATTAGTTTAATATACATATTAATGCAATAGATTTAGTATAGTTTATATAATTATTCATTACCCACCCCGTGCATTAATTGTCTATAATTCTAATAATAATATTGAATGTAACCAAATGTAATATCTGCTTATAAAATTATTATTGTTTAAATCACACCCCATGCATTAATTATCTATAATTCTAATAATAATATTGAATGTAACCAAATGTAATATCTGCTTATAAAATTATTATTGTTTAAATCAAGTAAATGCTCTTTTCATCTCTGGGGGTGTAATAGTATTTTAGTAATGTATTCCAATAGCGCTAATTCATTAAATCACACATATATATTATTGGCATAGCCGCAAATCTTATGTTAACGTTAAATATGAATCAAACATATATATATAATACCTACGAGGCTTATGTCAGGTAAATAACCTGACATAATTTTGTTATTAATAAATCTTAAATATATATATCAACTCGAACCATTGCTTTCTTTTAGTTAAGATAATACATTAAGTTATTACTTATGCTAAATATGACTAGTTGATCTCCGCTCAATACATAATTAATATGCTAGGTCACGAGCCTTCATTGCTCAGAAAATATAGCTAGTTATTAAGTTATTCTATCATATAAGTTTAGCCTAGAGTCTTTTTATGTCTCTGATGATCGATGCCAGTGGTGAGAAGTAAATTAAGTCGATGTCATCGGGATTGTTGCTCATAATGTTATAGATCTCGGAAATAGGCAAATAGGGCAGAGTTCATGAGTGTTCCTGGCTTGTGTATCTTGTGCACGATTGGATTTGAGGTACTTTTGCCTAGATGCTAGATCTTGTTACGTGAACATACAAATCCGACCGGCACACTATCTAACTATCTGTCAGTTTGTCTATAAACACAGACACACACACACATATATATATAGTAAAATAATACAATATGAAAAGAAAATACGTAAACAAGGTTTGATCAGACACTTAAAATTTGATTTTATTGAATACAAATAAACAATTGTTTCTAAATATTCAAATTTACTTATATTTTGTAATATTCTAAAGATGATATTAAAATATTTAATAACGGTTACATAAATTATATGGATTTTTTTTAAAATTAGAATAAATTTGCTTTTAAAAAACATTTTTTTTTTTAAATAAAAAAAAATCTGAGTATCATTCAAAAGTTTTTTTAAAGATAAGAATGTATAGTATTTAGATAATTTTTTCAAAATCTTTAAATTTCCTCAGATGTAAAAAAAATCATATTTATTAAATTATAGCATTTTCTTTTTTATACATTCAGATAAATTCCAACTCAATGAAAATTCGATAAACAAACAAAAAATAAAACTGTATAAACAAGATTTTCCATTAGATTTGTTTATAACTAGAGAAAACAAATTATTTACTATATATAACTATTTATTCAGATATGCCTATATATTAAGTTCTCTGTCCAAAAGCAGACTGAGCATTAATAACTTAATCTTAAAAAACGTCCTTACTAATATAATATTAAAAAGTAAACTTATTATACGGTAAAAAAAGATCGAATACAAATATATCCAGAAACACTAATAGTAATAATAATAATACAAAAAACTACCTCTCATTTATATTTAGTCACTGAATGAAAATGGTTTTTTTCAAAACCTTTTTAAATTACTTAAAATAAAGTACATAAATTTCATATTGTTTTTCAATGGTATAATATTTTGAACATATGAATGCATAAAATTTTAAAAACATTTATATGGCACATGCACCTTATGAAATTGTGGAACACTATTTAATGTCATATTATACATTTGTTTATAGTAATATTTTTATTTTATTTTAAATAGTAATAATACATTTTGCTTTGCATTACTCATGGTAAATATAAAGTAAAAGAATGAACTTCATTCTCATAATGAAGTTAAGGGTAAATCAATATTCATATAAAGATTATGTATACTATAACAATGTAACCTAGGGCACATGTACAACTGGTATTATGCTAAATATAAACTATTTTTCAATAATTATAATTAAGCTATTTATTCAAATAAAATGGTTTTAAAAAAAAACTATATCCCCATTATATAAATGACGGCCTTTTGTCAGATCATCATAGACAAAATTGCACTTTAGATCATACTTCATTTTCATGATAAACTGTGCAATTAACAATACAATGGCTTTTATGCTATCTTTATGGATAAGTGCTCAGTCCATGACATGTAATGTTAAATTACAACCTAAATACACTATTGTTAGTTCTTCATACAACCAGAAAAGATATTACAATCACAATTTAGCACATGTAAGTTATTATTTCAGAAATTTCAAATTATTAGTTTTTCAATTTAATTGTGTTTGAGTATTTAGAAATTCTGCACTGTGATTAATTCTTTTTATTATTTTTTGTGTGCTATTTTTATTGTTATTTATATAATATTTTTGTTGTGTGCATTGTTCTTTGTGCATCAAATGTGAAATAATCTCTGAAATTTTGTTTGAAATTGTCCAAATGTTGGTAAATACCTACTTCCTTGTATTTTAAATATTTTTTATATTTTCCTAAAGGTCATTAAAATTTTGCATCGATTTTACAACCCAAAACAAGATGTGTTGAAGTTTATTAATATTAAATTTTATTTTATGGAACATTATAATAGTCAAATCTTTAGTATTAATTAAAACTATTTTTTGCTAAAAAACCAATCTTAACTACATTTTCTAAAATTAGAATTTGTAAGAAAGTGTAAGTTAAAAAAATGCAAATACACATTTAATAAAAAAAAAAAATTTCAGATAATAAAACTAAATAAATAATTCACCCACATGAATGTTTAGGATTAGCAAAAATAAATAGGCAGATTGATAATATTGAAGAAGTAACCTCAGAAAATAGTAGTAGCAATAATATTCTTGAAAAGAAAAGAAAAATTGTTACAGAAAGTACGAGACTTATTTAGTCTTTGGTTACATTTGTAATGAAAATGAAATGAAACCTCAGCCACAAACCATCTCTTCTTAAAAGGTATTTTGAATATAAATAAATTTATTTAAAGAATAAATCTATTGAATATTTTAAAACAAGTAGTCAATTTAAAGAAATGTAGACATTTAATGGAAGGACTTGTTAGTACAAATGAGAAAGTTTGAAAAGCTAGATATCATGTTAGCTTGAGAATTTCCTAGATTGGTGTTCCCACTATATGCGAAAAAATGACCTTACCAGAAACAAATTACATTATTTCATAGCAAAATATATCTAGTGCACTTTTGACTACTTAATCATACTAGATATAATCATGACATTGAAAAGAAAATTGTGGAATTTATTAAAGAAATAAAACTCAATAGAAAATTTGCATACTGAATGGCAAATAAGTTATTTATATTGACCTTTTTTTCGAAAGAGGGATGCAGAAATCTTTTTTGTTAATTGTGCATTTATCTCTGGAAATGTGCCAGGCCCCTTTCACCTTCCACTCAGAGCAGACCACCCTGGTGAATGTAGGTTCGAAGATGTGGCCAAGGTTGGATTCATGCTCACAGAAGATTGATTTGGCATCAGTTTGAGCTTTGGCATGCTATATAGATATCGGTATTGGGCAATTTAGGTGGATAGGTTAGCAGTAATTCTCCATAATGTACAGCATGACAGTTAGCATAGCTGCATGCAATTTTGTATACTATTTGCAACTTCTGATCTAATGGTAGAATAACTTTGGTGTTGTTAATTAGCCTTTTAAGTATAGAAGGGGTGCAGATGCTGATTTGATGAGTTAAAACACAGACTTTAATAATGTGATATGTAGCACTGAGGATATAAGTTAGCGATATTTATGGTTTGCCATTGGTTATTATGGGTAGGTGTTTAATTTTGGAATAAATTTTTTTTAACAGTTTGATTTATTCCGATGTTGCATAGATCTGTGATACAAGAATTGATGTTGTTTTTCTAATTGGACTACATTTACACAGATAATGGTTCCTATATAACATGCCTTGAGACTAGTTGTATGTAGATGTATTTATGACATGACAGATTCTGCCAATGAAATTCTCATTGAAAAGGTAAAGAAAAAAGTCAATATTTTGTATTGCAATTAGACAAAAATACAGGTATAACAAATTTTATTCAATTATTAGCTTTTATATAATTTGAGGCAGAAGAAGCAATAACAGAAGAATATTTATTTTGTAAACCTCTTACTGAAAGAACAACACATAGTGAAATATTGGATATTCTCCACAGTTTTATATCAGACAATTTTATTTCTTGGAATAAGTAAGTACATTACAGCATGTACTGATAGAATTTGGATTTTTACAGGAAAAAATTTGTAGCATTTTATCTAAAATAAAAAACCACTCTTCAAATTTCATTTATTCATTACAGTATTCATCTTGAAGTTTTAATAACAAAAGCCACTCTGAAAAAATTCAAACTGTTTGGAATCAGTTTGTAAAGATTGTAAATTTTATTAAAAACCTAGCATTAAATTCATAAATATTTGGAATTCTATGTCAAAAAATGGAAAGTGAACATAATGTTTCTTTAATAAATGGTGGTTGTCAAGATTAGCAGATCTTCCTGATATTTTTGAAAATTAAATGAATTAAATTTAGCCATATAGTGGCCACATTAAATTATTTATAGTCAAAGACAAAATTATTATAACAATAAAAAAACTCAATTTCATAATAAAAGACTTGAATAAAAATAAATGTAGTTTATTACTAGTTTTGAATGTTTCTTGGAAAAAAAATAATTAAATATAAATCAAAAGTTAGCATCAGTTATGTGATTATTCATATAGTATACAAACATGGATGGGCTGATCACTAACATGCATTAGCCAGTACAGTGAGTTTATTGACTTTTTACCTCAAATTTAAGATTATCTAATAACTCTTAACTGAAATATCAATTAAGTTTTTTTGAAGACCAAATGTGAGAAGGATGAATGAAATAAGAAAGTGTGCTACAGTGATGTTTTGAATAGAGACTACAGATAGAAGAACATTGATTGAACTTGAAGATACCTTCACTCTGCAGTGGATTGGTAAAGGTTGAAAATGATTATGATGATGATTAAAACATCATTGCTCATCTTTAAAAAATAATTTTAATAAATATTTTCCAGAAAATTATGAAAATGAAAATTGGATTAAAAATCCATTGATTGCATGCATATATGCCAGAAAACTTCACTCCCTATTTGTGCAAAAACGGATTTTCAACAATATTATATTTAAAACACAAATTTAGAACAAATACTTGAGCCTAATTTATGATTTAAATTAAGTAACATATAGCTTAACATAAAAAAACTCAAGATTCTCATTTTAAAAGTTTTTTTTTAATAATTTGATTGTTTTATTATATAGTTTTCTTTTTATATAATAATTTTGTAAATGCTAGTAATAATAATGATCGATATTTTATTTCTAAATATATTAAATATTTAACTTTTATTATAGTAATTACATTTTGGTTACCAAAAAAACTTAAATAAATACTTTGACAAAATAGTTCAGTTGGTAGAGCGTTTGCCTTAAATTCGATATCCAAAAATGTAAAAATGCGAGTTCAACTTCTAAGAGAATATTGTCACTGTGCATATAGGCCAGCAACACTCGAAGAAGGGTGTCATAGATGATGGAAATAGTCCATCATATCACATCTAGTCTTATCAACTCTTTGGATAATTGCTGAATAGGCTTAGAATTAGAGTAATTAGACCTGTGCATGATGTAAAAGATGAACGAATGGAAATCCAAGGCACACATTGGAGCATTATTAACATGTGATTATTACACATAAACATTAGACTCATATATATTTATTATGATAATAGGTAAAATGATAAAATGATTCAGACCATCCAACCAGAAGTTTGCCTTACATACGTACTCATATATATATTGTATTCCATTTCAATGCTCTGTATCATTATGATATACATACTATTAAAAGTTTACAGTGGTGGCTTATATATATATATATATAACGTTCAAGATTAAATCTCCAAAGTGACTGCAACAATTAATGATTAACGTGCCTTCTAGCCACAGCATAAAACAATAGTTTTTATAATAAAAGAGCAGCAGTCTTTTATGATATCACATATTTATATATAAAGGAATGATTCAAACATTTTGATTAGAGAAGTTAATATTAAATCAACGAACACATACATTAATAATTCGTTTCTCAACTGAATTTTTAGTTAAAAAATTATAATAAAAGCATCCAAATAATAACAGGATTAAATATGTATGTAAAGTTGCACATTATATTTAGAAAGAGAGACTGTTTCTATTAAAATGACTTCTCCCACATATAAAACCATAAGTTTTGTAATAAAAGAGCAACCATCTTTTATTGCACCTTATGTTTATGTATAAAGAAATATTTCAAACAGTTTAGTCAAACAAGTGAATTTTGCCAGTTAGATTTCAAATCGGTTGAAGTTTAAGAACAAAGAAGAGTAATTTCTTTCATTATTAAACTTTGTCATCAAATATTTAAATGATAAACTATGTAATCCTAAACTATTATAATGCTAAAAGTTTGAGATTAAATCTCTAAAGAAATTATTACTATTAATAATGGATATGAAACAATAACTTTTGCACTAAAAGACCATTCATCTTTTATTACACATCATGTTTATACATAGATACATCTCAGAAACACTTTGAGTAAAGGAATGAGTTTTAAATGAATCAAGAAATATACTGCTAATCAGTTTTCCAATCAATTGAAGTTTTAAGAACAAAGCAGAGTAAAATATTTTTCCAACTGATTTAAATATATTCCTCTAGGCAAAATGTTTCAGATACTTCTTTATATATAAATGTGAGATGCAATAAAAAAACAATATTATCATAGCTATGGCTAGGCATATCAATTAGTAGTATTAATAACAGGAGTTTTTGGAGATTTAATCTCAAACTTCACATATATATTTAGTCTTAAAAGGGATTTAAACTCAGATTGTCAAGTTCCCTATATCTATCCACTCCACTCTATATAATTGATACACATAACCTCATACATGTGAAAAACATAAATGATCTCCAATCCATGTATTTCATGCTGAACCAGCATTCATTAGTTGTTCCAGATCATCATTTCCCACACATACGTAATCAGTGCTATAGGCATATCAATTATTATTAGTAACAGGAGTTTTTGGAAATTTAATCTCAAACTTTACATATATATTTAGTCTTAGAAGGGATTTTAATTTAGATTGTCAAGCTCCCTATAGCTGTCCATTCCATTCTATATAATTGATACACATGACCTCATACATGTGAAAAAGATAAACGATCTCCAATCCATGTATTTCATGTTGAACCAGCACTCATCAGTTGGTCAGATCATCATCTCCCACACATACATAATCAGTGCCCAATTTATATTAAGATAGCAACTTTTTTAAATTTAATGGACAGACTTTGATCTTCTCTACCCTCCAACTCTCCAGCCATCCACATCAATGAAAATCTGATAATGGAATACCCAAAGCCATTGTTGATGTCCACATTATTGTCATACCCATGTTGACTTAAAGTCATTCTGATCCCTCATGTAGAGGATCTCAAATAAGTCCATTTAAATACACAAAAGAGATATGGGCAGAATACAGGCTGAACATGTAATCAATCTGCACTGAAGTTAATGTAATTAGAAATGATTTGAACTCAAGCTCCCTACAGCTACACAGATGATATACATAGCCACATATATGTAAAAAACAAACGATTTCCAATATATTTATTTCATGCTGAACTAGCACTAATCAGTTGATCCAAATAATAATCATCCCCCCCCCCACACGCATATATATAATCAGTACTCAGTTTATATTTAGGTCTTATATATGAGGGGTCAGAATGGTATGACAATAATATTGGCATCACCATGGGCTTTGAGCATTTGATTATCAGATATATGTTCAAGTGTATCAGTGTTATGAGATAGTGTGGAGAGTGGTGGGTCATGTGAAAGTCTGTGCTCATATACCCTATATATTATATATATAGACACAATTATATAATAAGCTTTTGTGTTTCAGTTATTACATAGTGAGATGTCTGCCCATCCCTTGTACATATATTAAATGGATTATGTCCTATACATGAGGGATCAGATTGATGTTAGGTCGACATGGGTGTGACACGAATTTCGGCCTTAGGGTGGCCTTTGAGCATCAGATTTTTAATTGAATGGACGGTTAAAGAGTTGAAGTGTAGAGTAGATTAAAGCCTGTCCATTAAAGTATGAGGATTGGCTATCTTAATATATATCTGAGCACTTATAGCATATATGTGTAGAGATGGTAATCTGAACCAACTGATGATTGCTGTTTTAGCATGAAATAGTATATTGGTGATTATTTATCTTTTCAACATATATGTGTTCAAGTGTATCAGTGTTATGAAATAGCATGGAGAGTGGTGAGTCATGTAAAAGTCTGTGCTCATATATCCTATATATTAATATTGAAGCAGTCAATGTCTAATCATCATCGAGCTTCATGCTTCACCATCTACACTAACCTCCTTCACCCACACACTGTATGCATAATGCAGTAGTGATTCATATATATATATATATATATATATGAACGAAGCAATAATTCTATTAATATTTATTGCTGAAAATTAGACGTTTTGTTAGATAAATTGTAAATATCTGAAGAGTTGGAGTGTAGAGTAGATTAAAGCCTGTCCATTAAAGTATGAGGATTGGCTATCTAAATATATATCTGAGCACTTACAGCATATATGTGTAAAGATGGTAATCTGGACCAACTGATGATTGCTGGTTTAGCATGAAATAGTATATTGGTGATTATTTATCTTTTCAACATATATGTGTTCAAGTGTATCAGTGTTATGAGATAGTGTGGAGAGTGGTGAGTTATGTGAAAGTCTGTGCTTATATATCCTATATATTAATATTGAAGCAATCAATGTCTAATCATCATCAAGCTTCATGCTTCACCATCTACACTAACCTCCTTCACACACACACTGTATGCATAATGATTAGATAAATTAATAAAATTAAAAAAATATTTAGTAAAGTAAAACAGTAGTGTGTGTGATGCATGCATATATATATATATATATATATATATATATATATATATATATATATATATATATATATAAACGAAGCAATAATTCTATTAATATTTATTGCTGAAAATTAGACGTTTTGTTAGATAAATTGTAAATATCTTTTTATATATTTGTATTTAATTAAACTATTGGAGTGTAACAACAAAGAAAAATGGGGAAGGCTTGAAATACTGAAATTTTTTTGATCTATAGTCAGACTGTTTTCATTAATTAAAATTATAAATCTTAATTAAAATTCTTTTATTAGTTGTTTTCAAATCTTTAAAAATATCACAAATAGTATTTCTAGCCTTATCTGTTTTAAAAATATTTTACTAATTAAATGTGTTTTTTTTTATTTAATCAAGAGATTACAGAGATAGCTATGGGTAACTGAGATTGCATTCTTGGCAGGATTAATGTGCATAAAAGAGGCCCATAGAACAAAAGAGTTTAGTTTTTAGTCAGTTAAGTTGAGTTTTCAGTTACTTTTCAAAGTGTTTCCAGTCCTTAAAAAATTTTACGAAGTCAACAGAAGTTAGGTGCTATGAACTGCGAGTAGAAAAGAAGCACTTTTCTTCAGACCTCTCAAAAGTCTGTCTCCATGATGCCATCAAGTGCCATGTTCCATCTGACTGGCCATACACAATGACTGTATAGTTGCCAACCTGATTGCCTGCCATTATGTTGCTATCCTTAGGTAACCTCACCTTATGTAGAGCTGCCTTCATAAGTCAATACTTTTGTAATTTGTAATATATAGTTCAACCTTCGTATTTTAATTTATATATTAATTTATAAGCTTCTGCTAATTTTGCTCTTAAACTCTCTCTCCGTAATCTTTTACTAATATAATGTATTTTAACTTACCTTTCACGCTTAATTAACTTATATATATAACTGTGTGTGGCTCCATTAATATTTTACGTACTTTGTTTAATGTATAGATATAATTTATTTTCTTTTTAATATGCCAAAATTGCCAAATTCGCAAGTTTGGAAAAGGGGGAAAATAATTGTTTAACTTGGAAAAAGGCTGGGCTTCATTTAAAACATATCAATAAAGTTTTGTTTATATTAAATAGAAATTGCTCACGAGTTTGGTTTCATTTTAAATTCATTATTCTTAAAGTCAATTAAAACTTTTACTGTGGATGAATTCTGCTAAATTTACTGCTTTGAATTTGTCTTTAAATTTCTATTTTAAAAAGATCGTGAACCTTCACATAATTAATCCATTCCTTCTTGCTGCTGCCTGAAGGGCGAATTCTATCAGTTAATATGTATATGGGAATCAAATTTTAAATATAAATTTTATTAGTTTAATGATATAGAAAAGAGTTATTATTCATTACAATTTGTTAAATGACTCAGGATTGAAAACAGATTATTGTGCAAGAGGTTAGACCATTTCCAAGCTTTAAAATAATATTATATGAAAATTATATTATAAAAATTTATTGATGTCCAATAATGTTGCTGGCATACATTTTCTTTTATCCTGATATTTTATCTTTTCCATTTCTTTATGTCTTTGTTGTTGGGGATGTCAGAAGCATGAAGCTCCCATCCTACTTTTCAAAATTGTTCATAATCAGGGACACTACTCCCTGTGGAACATGAGGCTTGCTGTGGATGACCATACATCCGGCTCTGGTTTTCAAACCCAGGCTCTCCATCGATATTGCTCCACCAGAATGCATGGGCATATCAAATCTAAGTTCGTTTTAAATATTCTTTTAAAATAATAAAATATCCACAATGGCCATGAGGTTTTATTTCTTTATTGTATGCTAGTACCATTACTCTGCTCTTTAATTTGATCACCATCTGCCTAACCTTAGTAAGTCGCAATGATGTGTTAAAGATAATGATTCATGCCGTAAAAATACATTCAGTTCATTGAGTTAAACTGCTTTCTTTTAAAAACTGTTATCGATTCCCATAGACGTAAATCTAATTTATATTAAATTGCATACCTTATTCTCATAAATGTAGCGCATTGTTTGTTTCTTGTATACTTATTCTAAAGATGCTATGTCCAAACAATGCCTATCAAACATATATAATGATTTTAAGATTGTAAATAAATGATTGAGACCGTATATTTATATTTATTTGTCAAAATGATTAATGCTAAATTGTAAGGTATCTTTCTGTAATCCAAATCTGTTCCGATCTTGTAGATTGTTTTGGGCATCCACAATATTTTGTTAGTAAAAATTTATTAAATTGGCATATTAACTCCGCACAAGTTACAACACATTCTATAAAATTATATTCATGAAATAATTAATAAAGAGGATTTTATAAAAACAAATTCCAAGTTTGTAAATGTATAATGTCACCCCAAGCGTGAAACCATTTTTGTAATATATATCTATGTGTTTGTTTAATATGTTATTAAATATATATCTCGTGTAAATCCTGGTTTGTTGTTTTTGAATTATTATTTTCTAGTTAACATTTAGAACTATTTTCTTTAGCTAATAGCTTAGCATTAATAAATAACTATAATAAATGTAATAACTGGGTTACTCTGATCTCGATCATCATCATCATCAGTCTGATCTTATGCTCTACCGCTTTGCTTCTGGGCCCGGAATTAAAATAATTTTACTGTATCATCAGGATTGTTGTTCATTGGGTCAGAGATTCGAAGAATAGGCAAATAGGTTAGAATTCAGGATTGCTCCAGACCTGTGTATCTTGAGCATGATCAGATTTGAGGTACTTTTGCTTAGGGTTTGAATCTTGTTAAGTGAGCATACTATTTTGACCGGTACAATATAGACAGTGGAAGAATTGGAGGGTGAAAAAGACTGAAGCCTGTCTATTAAAGTTTGAAGATTTATTATCTTAATATAAACTGAACACTGATTATATATGTATGGGAGATGATGATCTGGACCAATTGATGAGTGCTGATTCAGCATGAAATATATATATTAGAGATTCTTTACCTTTTTCACATTTATGTGGTCATGTGTATCAGTCATTTAGGATGATATGGATAGCTGTAGGAAGTGAGTCTGAATTCAAATTCCTTTTAATTACATTAAGTCCAGTGTAGATAGTATGCTTGTATTTAAATATTACATATTTAGTCTTATAATTGTTTAGCATTAAATAATAATTATTATCTTCTGAATATTATTTTATGGAGAACAGCATAAAGATTTTTATTCTTTTCCACTTTATCATTATATATTCAATTGTTTGAATATTTATTGACAATGATTAAAAATAAGAGAAATTACTCTGCTCTGTAAATTAAAATTTTAATTAATTTTAACTAATTGACAATATATTTCTTGCTTGATTTAAAGTTCATTCTTCCAACCAAAGTGCTTCAGTCATTCCATTATACCATTTAGTTTAAAAATTATTGTTTCATGCTGTATAACTTTATGTGTGTATACATATATCTATTTATAAAAATCTTTAATGGATGGAGTTATATATTTATATAGAAAGCACTTAACCAAGAATGCTTCTGGTCAAGAGCCATTACTTAACACTAAAAGTCTTATTGGAGCAGTTTGTAGGTTAAGTGCTTTCTAATTAGGTACTTATATATGGATAACTCCACTCATTAAAGATTTTCATCTAAAACATCTATTAAAATACTGTAATACAAAATATATCTAATTAATATATATTAATTAGATTAACAAAGATCTTAAATTGATCAAAGTTCTTTTTTTAAAGCTATATTTTAACTATTGACTTTCACAAAAATTTTCAATTTACATTTGTCACTATTAGAAGAAATAACAAAAATATGTAAATATAAACTTTTCTAGCAGTTAATACTATATACTAATTAGATTAACAACTAAACACTGGTTTATTGCGCACATAATATACTCTCAACCCAAAGCACAAAATAGAGGCTTTGAAAAGATAAGAATGAAGAATGTCTTATTTTTTTTCACTTATATTCATTTATATAAACAAATCTTTCGAATGAAAGCACAAAGATATTAAATTTCACAAATGTCAATAGTTAAAATATAACTTTAAAAAGAAAAAATAAGTAAATTTATAATGCATTATAAAGCTCCCTCCTGTTTGAAACAGCAAATTTTATATAACTAAAATCTCTGGGTAACATATGTCCAATTTATTTCTATTCTTTAATAATTAGCTATATAAAAGATTAACGAGAGTTATGCATATACAAACTAGTCTTATATTAAATAAACTGAAGGTCAAACATATAAATAATGTGGACAATCTTCTTAAGCAGGTCTGTATAGTTGTGTATTAACAAACGCACTCTTATAAATATACTGATGTTATTTATAAACCTTATTTTCAACTATAAGTAAAAATTAATTGTCATTTCTTTGGTGAAGGTAATTTTTTCTAACAAGATGATTTAAAATTGGAAAGATTGTTATACATACATCCAGCATTTAATGTAGGAAATGCTTTTTAATTCTAGCTATCATATAAACTTAATTAGGAAATGCTTTTTAATTCTAGCTATCATATAAACTTAATTAGAAGTACCTAAAATTATTTTCTGAGTTAAAATATATAATGCATAAATAATAACCCTTTTTCTTTTGGCATTTGGTCATACCATAAGCATAGGGGGCAATAACTGTTCTCTCCCAAGCACCATTTGTCATCATCTAAGTCATTAAAGCAGCTTAATTGGATATCAAAGTTGAGACAAGGGTAAAACAAGGCTGGAGAGTAAAGTCTTTTAAGATAACAAAAAAAAAACTAGGCTATAATTTTAAACTTCCCAATACATATTATCATTTTCATTCTTTGCTTTAAATAGTGAAGAAAAAATCTGAAATTACAATATTTTCATGTAATAATTCTCTTTTTAATCATGGACTACTAGTCATTAGTCCCTCCTCACTTCTTCAACATTAATTATTTCCATTTTCAGCATCACAGGTTCAGTCTTGAGCAGGAACACCTTGAGTTAGTGCATGTATTGATAAGTTGTGTTTTGTCAGTTTATGTTCAGATGTGTGCTATCACTTTATGTACATTTCTGTTTTAATTTATAAATATCTACACTTAAATTCTATCCTTAAAAAAGCTATTACCAAATGCATACTTATTGAAGCTTAGCACTTTTTCTATGGATATGAGGACAGACTTTGCTCTTGAAAGTGTTAAGCTTCAATAAGCTTGCATTCATTAATAGCTTTTCTTAAAATATTAATGTAAAATAATATTCATACAGAGTTTGATATTAAATAATATTATTGTACTGAGTATACTTTCAATGTTTTCACATCATATTCATTACAGCAGTTTATGAAAAGTTTGTTACATTTTTAAATTTCTGTTTTGGTGAAAAAATTCACCCTTATTAATTCATAAACATGAGTGAAAAGTGAAAAAACAGTAATGTTGGTACAGACAAATAGAAATCAAGGTTTTACAACCTCCATAGCATTGCGACAAAGTTGGATATAGACATTGTGAAACTAGAAAATCTTTTGCTTCAATTGGTCATTCAAATAATTTAAGGCAATCAACAATCATAGAAGAATGTGATCCCAATAAAGAATGTATATCTCATGTACAAATGGCAATAGAAAAAGATGGCATATTATGGAATTTTTTTATCAAGGATAGACATAGAAGAGTACAACTCAATTATCTCTTGACAAATTTATATAAAAAAAAAACACAAGACACTAATCAATAAAAAATAAATATTTTGAAAACCTTTTGATGTTATTTTAACATTGCTCTATTCTTGTACATTTCAACTTTCATACACATTTTAGGATCCAATTAAGTACAAAAGTAGAGGACTGCCTGTATAAATAAATGTATAAAAAGTAATAAAATATTACAATTTTACTACTAAATATATATATATATATATTACTACTAAAAATGTGTAACTTTATAAAATCATTATTATTTTTATATATTCCTTATGTCAAATTACATATAAAAATAGTTTAAACTAAAACATATATATTATAATTGATATATATTACAATTTTAAATGATAAAACAAAAGTTACTTATTTTTTAAATTTCTTTTAGCCATAATGGTTTTTATTGAAGTTTTAATCTTATTGCATACTTTTATTTTTACATGTAAATGCAATTTTTTAAAACACAAGTGGTGTCTTCTATTGACCAAAACTGTAGCTCAAAATTATTATTTTTGAATGAGTGAATTTGAGCTATAAATATCAAAAATAATGTGCATACAAAAAAGAAATTGGAGAATAGAAAAACCATTGTGAAGATTTTTAATAAATTATAATGGGAGAGTTATAATAAATAAAATCAATTTGTTTAAAAATAAAAAAATAAATCATAACAATAATAATAGTAAGAAAATAATAACTTCATTTCATTTACTTTTTTACCATTTTACACATCATTTTCTGAGTAATTTACCTAGAAGATTTATTTTATAATTACTAAACTTATTAGTAAATAGTTTTTTGATTACAAAATTAATGGAAATATAACTTTAAGCTATTTAGAATACTTTAAGACTGGATGCACTCCCCTGATATAGATACTCAAGTGTCTGTTAAACAAAGATAAAACAATTATATTATATATATAAAACTTTCTTCATCTTTTCATCATCCACACAAGCACATACCTATATATTACTCTAAGTAGCAATCTGAGTTTCATATTTATAATAAGCATATCACTTATGATATTTCTGCAAAAAAACTAACATAACTACAATATATGATTATGCTCCATGCTGTATAGATGTGTGACAGATTTTTATTTCTTCATAATACATATTAAATAAATAATAGAATAACACTGCATGCTACATAAATGCCTATGCCCTTGAAAAATATCCATCTTAAAAAGCACTAGGTAAGGGACTAATAATATTAAACACAAACGGATATTAAACTTGTGCTTTTCTTACAAGGATTATATCATTGGAAACTAATGCTCAATCATCATCATCAAATACTTTGTATTTCTTCAGAGTCTTAATGAATTAGTAACCTAATAATTTTATAAAAATTCCATGAGTTTGTATTAAAAATATATAAAACCACATTAAGCAGCAGCCAATAATCAGAAACATATATAATACTAGCATTTAAGCATTTATTTTTATATGACGCTATGTGTACAATTGTATTACATTCAAAGATCAGCCTTTCAAGCTAATTGTGCATGCGTCTTTTGAGAGTGTTAAATAATAAATTCTAGACAATTTCACCGACGTCATTCATTCAAACATCGTACATAGTCATTTAAAGTGAGAATTCTACTCTCATGCTTTCCTCAACAGTACTTTAGATTTGCTCATATAAAAGAATTTGAGTCGTAGGAATAAGAGGATTCCTTTTATTCCTGCATAAATACTATATCTTGTATTGTAGAGGGAAGTATTCATTTATTATTTAATACTCTCAAAAGACGCATGCACAATTAGCTTAAAAGGCTGATCTTTGAATGTAATACTAGCATTTAATAAAATGATTTATCATGTGTACATGTTGCTTTGGAATAGTTATATAAAATGGATTATTGTTGTTTAAATATAAAGTTATCATCAATAAGAACTTTTTTTTATTTTTTTTAAAAAGCATTGCCAGTTAAATTTATCACATTATTCATACAAATGTACTTCATAATAGTTAGTTATATGAAGTGTAATAATTCACATAAAAAAGTCACTATCAATCTAGTCTATCTATATTTTCATTTTTAACTTTTATTAACACTGCTTTGATATCATCAAAAACCAGTACTGAATGACTAATCGATCATTTGGAGATTTCTTTAGAAAAATGACGATTTATCATAGTAATAGTAACTACAACTTAATTTATAAATTCAATATGCAATCTAAAATCTATTATTATTATTAGTTTTCATTGACAGGTGTTTTTTTTTTTTTTTTGGCAAACTTTTAGTAGTATTTTTTTTTTTTCAATTTCTAAAAAAAGATCAATTATAAGTTTTCAATGCTTCTTTGGATTTCTTATCCTCCATAATATACCTAATATCAGCTTACAAAATTGATTGCTTTAGAATCTCAAAATTCTTTTGATTTGTAAATGACAGATTGTTTTGGAATTTTTATTATTCTATCTTTAAAAATTTGAGGAAATTTCTTTCATATTGGATTTTTTAAAAATGAGAAAAAAAGGCGAAGTGAATAACATCTGTAGTATTACCTAATTCAAATATCCTGTTTTAACTTGTAAATGACAGATTTGATTTGGAAATGTTGTTTTTGTCTTTAAATTTTTTTTTTAATTTCTTCTTTTTTATTGACCATTTAAAAAGTAAGAAGAGAGGGGTGAATTGAGTATATTACCTCATTCAAACAATTTCTTTTGATATGAAATTGGCAGATTTGGTTTGGAAATTTAGATGGGTTTTTTTTCTTTAAAATGTTATAAATTTCTTCTTTCTTATTGGCTTTTTAAAAGATTAAGAGAAAGGGGGGAAAGAGTGAACTGCATATATTACCTAATTTAAACAACTTGATTTGATTTGTAATTGACAGATTTGTTTTGAACATATTTTGTCTTTAAACATTTGAAAATTTATTGGCTTTTTTAAAAAAAATGAGGAAACAAAGAAAGTGAGGATCAGGTGGGATAATTACTTTGTGGACTTTGATTCAGATACATTCAATATGAATACAATCAAACACTCCAAATAAAAATAAACTGATTGGTTATAAAACAAGTAAAAAAAGAAAAAAAAGCTTAATATAAAACTTCTTTTTTATTGATTGGGATTTTTTTAAAAATTAAAACTAAAAAAATAATACAACCATTTAAATAAAAAAACAAGACTATAGTTTCCAGAAACATTTTAAATCAACAACAAAGTTATTTTGAAACTGATTTCTAAATATATTTCCTATAGTATGACAGGATTTTTTTTAACTGATTCACATTGAATTTTTAAAAAATAAAAGGGGGCCTAAAAAAGATCTGTCAATGAAAACTAATATTAAAAGATTTTAGATTACACAGTGAATTTATAAATTTAGTCATAGTAAAATTACTAGTTCTCTAACCTCATGCATCCTTACTTTTTAAAACATGATAAAAACAAAAGAAATATAATCCAAATTTCCAAACCAATTTTTTTTTCAGTTACAGATAAAAAAAATGATTCTCTGAAATTTATCTATACTTTGTAATTTGCATATGTTTGGTTTCATTCCCTCATTCCCACATATCTCTCTCAATTCTCCACCTGCATATTCTTCAAACCAAATAAGAAATTGAAAAGAGAAATAAAAATTTGTCAAAAGCAAAAGATCTGTTGTCAATGAAAACTAGTTTAAACAACGAATTTATTAATTTAATCATAGTAATATTACCACTAGGATAAATCACCATTTTTTCAAAGAAATCTACAATATTTCTTGATTAGTCATTCCAGTTATTAAAGACTCAAAGAGAACATTCAAATGTAAATAGCCAATTAGAATGATACCAAAAAGACAATAGAAATTTAATTGAATAAATCATATAAATAGTAGCTCAGTAATATGAAAAGTACAACAGTTGTAGTTTTATTGACAAAACTGAATTCAGTCTCTTTATTTTGGGGCACCCTACTCTCATCATTGTTCTAAATCATACAGTACAAATTTCATTAAAATGTAAAGTATGTAAAACAAACATTTTATTTTAAACCAAAAAGACAAAGACATTCAAATATTAATTCAATTTGTGATATAATTAAAAGTTTTCTGCCATAAACGACAATTAATATAACAATAAAAAAATTTCTGGAGATATGTACTTTTTATTATATGTTAAACTATCTTATAATAGAGATAAGTTTTTCCAAAAAATATAGTCATAAAAAGATTATCATATTTAACCATCAGTCTATTTTACATAATTAAATCCATAGCTGTTCAACTGAAATTCAATTTTACAAAGAAAAGATATTAGCTTAATGAAATATCAATAGAATCTATATAAGAAATAGCAACTCATTTTACTTATTACAGACCAATATATTATAATTTTAAATAATCAATAGATTCTAGCTATACTATATTCCCAGACTAGTTTCTAGCAACTGAATGTCTTCAGTGAAGAAAATCTATTAGTATAAAAGAATAACATAAAATAAAACTGGGGTTATCATTCTAGTGAACAATTTTAATTTTAAAGAAAAAAGTATTTGATGCCTATAAAAAAAATCAATATAATAATTAGACAAAATTGTTTTATGCTAAAAATATTTAAAAAAACAACTGAAATTGTGACAGTATTACTTTAAAAACATATCAATTCTGATTTTATTCTTACTTCTTTATTTCTAAGCAAAAGTCCTTGGCATTGAGAAGGCAACTAATTGAAAGGTTTAACAAAATCTCATATGCAGCAGAGCAATTAATATTAAAATTGCAGTCAAGCTAAAATCAATTAAATTTATAAAATACGTTATAAGATGATTGACAACAGCCTATAAACAATTCATACACATATTAAAGCTATAGATAAGTAAAATAAAATAAAAATCACTGGTTTTGATTTCTTAAGTCATAGAGATTCACCTAATTAAAAGTAATATAATCACTATAAAAATTATTCACATCTTAAAAAAATCTCATTATAATGTAAATATCAGAATACTTTAAAGATCATAGTGTTTTAAATATGAGATACTAGTTTAAAATATACTAATATCTGGAAAGCATAGTTACTAATGATGATGATTAACATGATCACTTAATCAATGTGCTGTTTGCCAAACATTTTAAACTGCTTTTGTGCAAAGAACACACAAAACAAATGTATTAGAAGCAGTAATCAATTTATTTACTTTAATCCAAAACTTTTATAAGTTTGGGTAATCTACGAAAATTAGATGGTTGTACTAAATCCAAAGAAGGGCATAAGTTTCAGAATATAGGCATTCATTAGTGAGAAGACTTGGGTTTGTATTCAAATATCTTATATTCAATTTTTAATTTTCTTATACCATCTTAGTTGTAACCTGAGGTTTAAAAACTCCCTATGAAAACCAAGGTAATATTCTTAATAGTTATCTAGATTTAACACTAGATAGGAAAATATAAAATTTAGGAAACTCAGTTTTATAATAACTATAGGCACCTTTGATTCTTTTGATAAGAATGTTATATCCCAATCAAGATATCTTTTTTTTTTCTGCAGATATTAAAATTAAGCAACGTAAGTCATGTGATACTTTCTTGCCAAGAACACACAGAACAAACTGAATGATATAATATTAATATCATAATCACTATGGTACAAGTCTTTCTATACATTTTAAAAATTAAAAGTATATTATTAATAACACTTTCCCACAATGAGAATATTAATCAAGTTGACCAATAAAAGAAAAAATAAATTTTGACCGGTTCTACACATAAATAATTTCTTTTACAAATGTATCTTGAAAGCTTTAAATATTTTTAATTGCAATAATATAATAATTAATTAGTCAATCATGTAACAAATAAACAACATAAATGTATGATTATTTTCCCTCAACGCTGCAATTAAGTATCAATTTTAAACTGATATGTTATGCTAATTTATGACAGCAATCTCCTCAAGACTTTTAAATTATGCAGAAGTTTAACAAAACAACCAATTATAAATAAAGCCATAAATAAAATTAAAGCACTTTAAATCCTCACATATTATTTACAAAAGATGCAGTTTATACCCAAGGGGATGATTTTAAAATTATAGCATAATAAATCAAAAACAATTTTATCCACAGAGAAGTAACATTACATGAAATTATTAATATAATTTGTTTTCTTCTGGAGTATTAAAATTCATAAAATTTAAATATTAAAAAAACAAAAACAAATGCAAATATTTCAAAATACATTTATAAATATTATTATAAAGATTTCTGAGTGTTTGCACAAGTTTTAATAAAACAAGCAATACTACAATATATTTTATTAAGTGTTAATTGGAAAGCAAACTAAAATCAAATGTTTTCTTAAAACTCAATGTAGTGCCTTAAAATTGCCAAATAGATTAGCAATTTATAGCTAACTTGTGAAATAAAATTCACTGACTTAAATTTTCTATCGCCATTAAATTCTTTCGGATGACAGCAAAATGGATGCAATTTGTAAAACAGGTAATAAAAGCAGAATAAAGAAATGTATATGAAATTCTCTTCCCAAAGATAGATCCATTTGTACTATGCAAGTCTAGCAAATACAACATTAGTAGTAAGAACAATTTCTTCATTAATTTTCTAATCATCATTTAACATAAGGAAGTCTCTTTATGTGCATATTTTTCCAATATCATCTTCATAAGCTCTGCATGTATTTAGTGCCTTCACTCAGGGATTTTGCTTTACAATCCATGACAAAGCTATAGCATAAGTGAAAAAAAACATTCAATTGTTAGTAGTAATAAACAATTGCACACCACTTCACAATATTAGCATAAACAATGAAGGCTTTTATGTCATTAGGATAAATGGTTATAAATAATGAAATAACTCAAGTAAATTGTTTTAAGAGATCAAAAGCATTGACATAATAACTATTTCTGACTTCACTTGCCTTCTGGGACAGAACTTAACATCCATGTTGCTTTTTAATGTAATCATCTTATTTCAAGTAATATATGCCAATTTTTATAAACAATCTAAGTACATATTCAGTTTTAATCATGTGTTGTTCGAGAATTTATAGATTTATAAACATATAAATTCAGGAACAAGAAATGAAAAATTTCATTATAAAAGAAGCAAGTGAAATGTTTTTCAGAAATCCAGAAATTAAAATTATAAAAAGATAAAAATCATATTGGATAAAGCTTACATTTCGTTAATCAATATTAAGCCTCAAGCACCAGAAATTGAAGATATTTACATTCAAAATGAACCTTTTCTTAAAAACAGTTAGTTAACAATTTATCATAATATTTTTTCTAACAATAGACAAAGCTAACATATCAAACTAGATAACATTCTTCAAAAACATTTCTGACTGCTGAAAAACAAAAACTGCATCTACAAAATTCTGTGACAATGTGGAAGAACATAGTAGTAAAATTGATTAAAAGAGTACAAAATAATGATTAAAGAAAACAAAAACAGATACATCTAAAGTAACAATATGATTACCAATAAAAATGTATTCAATTGAGAAAAGATAGGAATATTGGATAGAGAAGAAAAAATAAATAGAAAAAAAATATGAAGAAGATATTTATATAACAATGGTAAATAATCCTAACAAATCAATTTTGAAAAGCACTCATTAATCTTGCTCTTTAAAAAAATGGAAAAATTAGGATAAGTATATACAATTACTATTGATTATTGCCTTTAAAAAATAGCTAGCTGGTTAGCGCATCACCTTAAATTCAGTATTCATACTAGTACTGTCACTCACTGCTCAGTCCAATAACATTTGGGAAAAGCAAGAAAAATAGTATACTTAAAATATTGTTTTACATACAAATCAGTATGCTTATTACAACAGTAAAAAATATTTTAAAAGTTTCAATAAAATTTGAATTTCTCTAAAGACATTTCATAATTAATTCTAAATAGTCTAATGTTTAAATTTAAACTTGGTTATATAATTTAGTTATTAAGAAATATGTAATTAAATTAATATAATTTTAAATAAAAATGTTACTTGCATTTTTCCAGACTAGTTTCTGACTATTAAATATCTTGAATAAAAATTAAGATTTGCTTTTAAAACATGAGTTCATAAACATTTTAGTATTTTGAACTGAAAGGAATTTATTTGTATAATTATATCAGCTTCACATTAAGCTAGTAAGTTAAATATTTCAATAATGTCATTTTTAAGTTAAGTATAATTAACACTGAATCTCTTGTAAGAATAGCATATACTAAAGTCAAAGTATGACATGATTTTCTCTATTTATTTTCAACAAATGTTCTAGGTACAGTAATCATTTTGTCTACTTCAGAGAAATACATTATAAACTTAAGTAATAAATAATATTATTATCATTTAAGATTATAAATAATAGAAACATTAAACAAATGAAATTCTTATATTGATTCTTATAGATAAATTTTGTGCTCAATTTTTATAGGATTAGGACCACCCTTCTCTCTAATAAAGTTAGTATCATATTTCACTCATATTTTTTTTTGTTTTTCAGTCACTTCATTGTCTTTCATATTATTAATTCAGGATTAATGAGACCTGATAATAATTAGATATCCATTTATTGCCAGCAACTGATTGACTGTTTTGGTTTGGCTGCAGACTGACTATTTGAAAAAAATAAATAAATTCTAAGCCTTTTTTTGACCTGAAAAAATTTCCAAGATATAACGATCTAATTGTACAAAACTATTCTCTTCAGACATGTAAGTGTTAAATCTTTATATCATCATTTTAAAAGAAGATCTGTACAAACCAATCTTTACGAAATTTAATAAATCCAGTTTTAGAAAAGCTGTTCTTAATCGTTGCAATTCAATCAAATATTAAGAAAATATTATTTTCACGTTTTAAAATTTTTTCTTTAATGCTTACAAAATATATCATACTACTTGTCCTTTATTATTATTATTATTATTGTTAGTATGTTTTTTATTGGAGAAAAAAAAATTAAAAAAATCTGTAGAATAATAGAAATGTTTTAAAAAATCGCATTGTAAATCCTATTCTCTGTCTTTTTTTAATTAAGACCTCCCATTTTGCAAATCTTTCCAATGTTCATTACTAAAATGACCACCAGACAGAAGAAAAACAGCATCTAAACATTACAAAAAGATGTAACAATGATATATTAGCTTCATCAATAAAATAACAGTGTTTTTGGTACTGGGAATAAAATAAGTTCAAAGCAAAAGCATTTAAAAGAATTTGGCCGCGTAATTTAATAATCACGGATGACTTGAAAAGCTTCAAATAAATCTGATAAATATAAAAGCGGAATAACTTTTATTTTTTTCAGCAGAAACTAATAAAAAAAAAAAAACTTACTTTACAATATTAAAAGAAGAAACTTTGCTAGTAACCAATTAATAATAAAAATTTCATTAACAATAAGCTAAATATGGACGGTTGAAGAGTTGGAGTGTGTAGTAGATTGGAGCCTGTCCATTAAAGTATGAAGATTGTCTATCTTAATATATATCTGAGCACTTATAGTATATATGCGTGGGAGATGATAATCTGGACCAAACTGATGAATGCTGGTTTAGCATGAAATACGTATATTGGTGATTATTTATCTTTTCAGCATATATGTGCTTGAGTGTATCAGTGTTATTAGATAGAGTGGAGAGTGATGTGTCATCTGAAAGTCTGTGCTCATATACCCTATATATTACTAAATTACTTTAATAAAAGTCATGAATGTAAAATATGCATGTACATATATATAATATGTAGAAACATATTATATATCTACAATTATGTAAAATAAATAAAATGTCCGTTAATTAAAAACAAAATTGTAATTATAATTGAAATAATAAATTTAACGGTATTTAAGGATTGTTTGTAATTGTTTGTAAACCGTTAAATTTATTATTTCAATTATAATTACAATCTACAGTTACGCATATATAAGCATGCAGAATAATTTGTAAATATTATTATTAGGTTACTGGCAACTTTATGAGAATAAATCAATAGAATGTTCAAATATACTGTACATTAATTATTGTAATGTTAAAATCCATCCATCTAATCGTTCATATTCCTCTTTTTCTTTAACCATTAACTTTTTTAAGCATGATATATTTTTAAGAAATTATAGCAGTTCATAATATGATCTAAAAAGGCAAATTCAATTTCATTTTCCAAGCTTCAAATGATAGTTCAGGTTTAATCTGATATAATGTCCAATTATTCATTTTCTTTGCTATTTAAAAATATCAAAACTGATTACATTATTTTTGTTTAGCATTCAGTTTTTAAATTCATAAAGAAATAGTCTTACTGTAGAATATTTCTGATTTTCATTTTTTAAAGATACATTATATTGAATCTATAGATCTTTTCATGGTTTTTCATTGCATTTCTATTAAATTTGTAATTAATTTCTTATTTTCAGAATTCTTTGCTGCTGATGAATGATTCAAAAAGAAAAACCTAAATCAATTTTGCAGACATTACCAGATAAAAATAAATTAAAACAAATGACAATTATTGTAATTTTTAAAAAACAAATATTTCTCACAAAGCTTTGATGTAATCAATTACATGACTTTTCATAGTAGAAGACTTTTCACTAATTACAGAATAATTTTATTCTCATAATTTAGTATGTAAAGTCATTTGGTTTTTCAATAAAAAAATCACCAATTTTAAGACTTGAACTTTTGTCATTTGTTAATATATATATTCGAATATCGGCCTTTCAAGCCAATTGTGCAAATGCTTTGCGAGTGTTAAATAATAAATGAATACCCTCTGACCAATACAAGATATAGAATTTATGCAGGAATAAAAAGAATCCCCGTATATATATATATAGTGTAATAACAATAAAGCTAATAAATATAATGATAATTAACTATTATATACGATCTCTCAATTTGCAGAAATACATTCACTTAATTCCTTAACCCTCCTCAATTATCACCAACTCTAATCCCATGAATTCTGAATTTGAACATTAGCAGCTTGTCTATGAATTATATTTATTTTATTTCTATTTATTAAAATTTCTGCCTTGCTTTTTATTTTATTATGGTTTCTATCTTCATGAAGAATCGTAACTCTTTCAATATCAAACTTAAATTTATATTTACATGTCCTTTCATGATCCGAAAAAAACTGAAGCAGTCATTCAATCTTTATTATTTTTATTTTTCACATGCTTGTATAAACAATTCATGCTCCTTCAATCTTTTTTCAGTACTGCATCTTGATTTATCTGCATATGACAACATACATCCACAAAAAATTGACATACAACATTACTTGTCTGCTAGACATGTATGACATTTTTAGAATTATCCACTAACTTATTAACATTATTTGTAACACAAAATAAAACATTAAACACATCCTTACATAATATATATATATATATGAAAAACAAAACAAGTTTCATATACGTAAAAACCTGCTATCGCTTGTATTAATGATCAATAGATGGAGCTTTACCAAGACCTCCAAACAAGTGTATTTGTTTACATAAACGTCAAAGTCAATATTCATTGTCTCTTTCATTTTGCTCCACCCTCAGATCAGCTGATTTCAAGCTGATTTGCTCTCATCAGTGAAGGGATAGGAGTTAGAAACTAAACCTAAATATTAACTCCAAGCGTTTATGCAAAACGTTTCTATCAGTTGACAAGCATGAATTTTTTAGACACCTAAATGTCTTCAAACTCAGCCTATTAACCTTTAAAGTTTTCTTGCAATGATATAGATTTCAGAAGCTTTGATTATGTGGAGAAACTGAACTGTTATCAGACCCACATAGCTATCTAGTTTGATAGGCTGAGTTTGAAGACATTTAGGTGTCAAAAATTCATGCTTGCAAACTGATAGAAACACTTTGCATAAACGCTTGGAGTTAATATTTAGGTTTAGTTTCTAACTCCTATCCCTTCACTGATGAGAGCAAATCAGCTGATCTGAGGGTGGAGCAAAATAAAAGAGACAGTGAATATTGACTCTGACGTTTATGTAAACAAATACGCTTGTTTGGAGGTCTTGGTAAAGCTCCACCTATTGATCATATATATATATCCTTAAAAAAATTCACTTGAGCATTTGAAATATATAGAATAGTTATCCATTTTTTACTATCAACCTTCAATTCCTTTAAATCATTATAATTTTTTTAAATTGATATAAAGTACTGTTAATCTATTAATCTTATAATCAACTTCAAGCAATTCCTTGGGAAATATCTCAATATTTTTTAATTTATCACATTGGTAATGACATAATTAACTGAAAGTAATTCTGTGGATTGAAAAACTGTATATAATAGTTACTTTCCATTATATTTATTACTTTTATTGTTATTACAATAGTTTTTAAATTAACAGACATTTTATTTATATGCAATAAAAAATGTATAGTGTCAGCAGTTGCTGAATCATATGCATAAGAAAATAAAATTTTATGTAACAGAAATATTACCAATAAAATCACATGATGCGAATAATGATGATGGCTAGGTCTCACAAAGAGAATCAATATATGTAATGAAAAATGTACATAATGAGTTCAGCAGGGGCTGAATCAAATAACATTACTGGCTGCCAAATTTATTTAGTAATAAATATATTATCTGTAAATAATTAATTTGTTTATAACTATTATCAGTAGATTTTATTTTTATTTTATAGAATACAATATGTTTTACTAGGGTTCCACAGCTATATAAAGCTGACTGGTGAATGCAATAAGCAATCAACTAGACAACCATAAACACCCACACACATATAAATCCTTATTGCTAAACTTTATTATAAAACGCACATATACAAAACATATGTATACTTTGAACATTAAAACAATAAAGATATTTAAACACATAGATTGAAGAAGTACTACAAATTAATAACAAAATACTATTTAACTGGTCAAGCGTTGTTAGCCGGGAGGTTCGCGTCCCGGCCGATGCTATGACATATGAAAAAAAAATACCATTTAACTGATAACAGCTACCATTTAAATTAAGAATAAACAAGGATAATATGTAAGTTTTAAATTAAAAATGATAATGATTATCAGAATATTTTTACAAAAATCAGATTATAATCCAATCACTAACTTCAATACGATTATTTGAATTTTTTTATTTAAGATATTTAAAATTATTAAAATCCGCCATTAATTGGAACAATATTATGATACAAATATCTCTCATTAAAGCACATGACAATTCAGGTAATTATGACGTGAAAAAATAATCAAAAGAATAGAATATTTAACATATTTAATTAAAAACAAATTTAAGACAATCAGGTTATAAAATGAAAAATTAATATCTTATCCAAGGGTTTTTAGAATGATAAATTTATATATCTCTCAAACAAATTATTAAACTTGACTTCAAGGACACATACATATATTTATAAGATTTCCTTTCTTATTTTACGTTTTTTTGTAGAGACTTTTATGCAGCTTTTAGTTCAAAATACCTAAACATGACAAATTCAGTGGATATTAAACAGTAAATATCAAAGAAAGTAGTCTTGCAATTGAATCAAAAATGATTGGTCTTAGCTAATCCTTTTTTCAAAAACAACATTCACAAACAATTGTAACATCAAGCTTCCTTCTTAAAAAACAACATTATAACTTTCAGTTTCTGAAAGTTGTAAAATTGTCAGAAAGATAACAGTTGTCACTGACAGCAGAGAATGGAATGCCCAGTTACAGATTTAGCTGCAACCCGATAACGACTATTTTTTATTTACTCACATATAATTATAGATAACTTAATGAAAATGATTTCGATGTATACTTTATTGTAAAAATAAAAATATTTAAAACATAAGTGGAATATAATTCATTTTAAATAAAAGATAAAAAAATATTGCGAAAACTGTTGGTATATAAAATAGAGTGTTGAGATGAATAATTCAACATAATTAATATTCAGTATAAGATACCAAAATTTAATTAATTACTGGAGCGGGTTAGCCGCGTGTCTTTTTTTATTGGTTGACATGTTATTTTCTTTCTTCACTGACGTAAAAAGTATAGGCATGATGTCAACCAAAATACAGGCATTTGATAGCTCAATGACATGGCTTTCCAAAGATGTCTACCTCAAAAAAATCCTTTGAAATTTGGATTTTTGGGAGCAGTTTTAATCAAGCAGAGTATTTAATTTTTTTTTTTTTTTTATCAATTTTGCAATTTTCACAAAGCGATAAAGACAAAAAATATTTACCCATCTTCGAACGAACATTTATGGGATGTTATTCACAAACAAGGCCTACAACAGAGCTTCAACTTAAAGCACAACTTCAGACTCATAAGTATAAAATTTTAATTTTTTTAATAATATTTTTTTTTAATTTTTTTAAAAAATAATAATTTTTATTAATTTTAGTTTGTAATTAGTGAGTGTTGATATAAATTATATATTTATTTATGCTCATATAGAATTCACATCTACCATAATTTTCTAAAGTTCTAATTCACTTATTTGATAAAAATAATGCTTTTCAAAAAGTTTAATAATTTATTATTTATTATAAGGTTTATATAATATGTTTGTGTTTACAAGTAATGAGTTACAAAATTAATAATCAAATGTATAGAAAGATTGCATATGCAGACAAATAATCAATTTCTGATTCTTGTTTATGCCTTTATACTCGTGCTATGGAGTCACTCTGGTTTTGCTATATGTTTTATCACATTATTTTCAAGTCTATAGCTAACAAATGGACTATATGCAAATAAATTATATCTATGTGATACAATAAATATTGTGTGCATAAAGAATATAAACATCACTGGTGTCTATAAAGAATATAAACATCACTGGTGTCCATAAAGAATATAAATATCACTGATTTACACAAAAAATATAAAATAAAAAGATGAAACTCATTTTATCAGTGATATAGACAGTAGCCTCCAATTTCTAGTTTTAGATAGACAAGAAGTTAATTGCTATGATGATTTCTTTTATATCTTTTATTAGGATGAATCTTTTTCTTTATAGATGCCTTGGACATTTGGAACTTTTGGGGTACAAAATAAAAATGAAGAATTCATAAGTGACTTCTTTTGGAGATTGTGAAGCTATGAATTATCTCAGGTAAGACATATTATACATGGTTAGAAAGATAATTTTGTGAGAAATACAAAGAAATTATAACTGAAAATGTAATTAATACTTAGTTCATGATGAATTAAAAATTATGAGCAAAAAATAAAATAATAATTATTTCAGATGTTGAAATTTCTTTTTTTCCTTATTTTTTAAATATTTATCATTATTTGTCTTAGACTTATTGTTTTTAAACGACTACTGTATGGAGAGTTTTACTTGACTTATTGTTTTTCTTAGTTTTTCTAGTTCCCATTAATATAATTTTTTTTTGCTCTAACATAATTAAAACTGAAGTTATTGTGAAAATT
This sequence comes from Epiperipatus broadwayi, assembly GCA_028023455.1. NCBI lineage: Eukaryota > Metazoa > Onychophora > Udeonychophora > Euonychophora > Peripatidae > Epiperipatus > Epiperipatus broadwayi. The sequence goes on from JAQFVV010013777.1 coordinate 56,398, forward strand.
ATGTCTCAGGTCAGTATTTTAAAAAATTCAATATGGCGTTTTGGACCTAAACAGTTTTTAAAAATGAAGAGCTCCTTTTCTTTATCACTTTGAATTATCTCATGATTATAAATAAGCCATGAAAATCTTGATTATTTTTCTCAAAGTTCTATGCTATGTTCAATAGGCTAAAAATATTTATTTCTATATTAATACAGTCTGATTTAATGTCCATACTCATGCTGTTATATTCAGAATCTTACTGTTCTATACAACTTGCATTTTTTATGAGCCTATTTTATTATCTAAAATTACTTATTAGATTAATTTAATAAATATACAATGTTAATCGACAATCTATTTAAACAATTAAATAAAATTAAAAATTCTCTCTAAAGTCATTCCAATGTATGTTTCAATTGTGAAATCACTCATTTTCAAAAGATTTGTGCAATTAAGTCAGATCTGAATTAATTTTTTGATTTAATATTCTATTTTTCATCAAGCATTTCTCATTTTGATTTCAGTACATATTACATTGCAAAACTTTCAACCCTATAAATGTTTATTAAATCTCAAATGCTTGTGTTTTGTATCTTATAAATCTTGCAATTAGCACAGTAATAGAGTGATGAATTAAGGAGGTAAGACTTCTGGAAATAACTAAGTCTACTACTATTATTTCTAATGATTAAATGTTACAGGAATTTCTGGGCAACAAACCATTTAATTATTTTACAGTACAATAATGCTTTTTAATACACTATATTCAAGATTGATAATAAAAATATAACATGTAAATCAGACTTCATCTTGATGAATTTTTAGATAAGGTGGACCATTATAACAATATACAATAAAAATTGTTAATGTGAATTTTATTATGGGGGAAGAGTAGTCATGCCACAACTATAGAGGTAAAGTCTTATGTTTTTTAAATTAAAAATGACTGCATGATATAGGCAACCATGGCATCACCCCAGGTTGCTAACTTGTAAAATGGATGAAGTTAAGCAACATGCACTTATTTTACAATGCCAAGCAAGGAGAAAAATTCCATTCAGCAGATGTGGAACAGAATATTTCCTAATTTATGTTTTGTTTTGACAAAAATGGTTCAACATTAATTGATGAACTATTGATATAACATTCTTTCCCCCATAATCAACAAAAACAAATCTAATCACTCTTGGAATCTGCATTTCTAGAGTTAAAAATTATTCTGTTCTGGGGGGAATTTAAGAAAAACTAACTGGAGTCAATATACTGGACATGTTGAACAAAATATTAATAGAATCTTTCTATTTCCCTACTTCTGTGATAGATTTAACAAACTCTTAATAGCAGCTATAAGAGAGTCTATTTCTTGTTGATATTAAAAGCAATTCACTCCAGTTTCAAATAAAACTAGAAGAGCTCTTTATAGCCAAAATTGTCTACTAAAAATCTGGAAATTGCTGATAAATTTATATAATCACTGGATGATGTCAGAAATGAAAAATGGAGAGATATCATAGAGAAACAAAATTTGCAGGCTCTAGATATAAGGTTTAGGCACTTTTGCAAAAGCTTGGTGGATTTAAAAGTAACCTCTAAAAGAACTACAATGGTCATTGCTAATCAGGTTATAATAATATATACTAGATTTCTAATTACAAGATTGATAAAATTAAGAAACGTAGCAATAAAACATAATTGTACACCACTATTTTGCAGTTTCTAGATTATCTTAAATCAAGAAAAGCTCTAGGAGCAAATATCAAAATTTCAATTTCTAAACAATGTAGGAATTAAAGTCAAAGCACATTGGCAGAACTATTCAATAATATTATTCATATAGAAAATATTGCAAAAATTTTCATATAAGCAAAACTACAGCAGTCTTAAAAACAAACAAAGTCAGCAATGATCCTCAAAAAATATTACCAAAATTACTATTATGTATTACCTACAATTTTTTTGAAAACATTCTGGTTTTAATACAGGAAAAAACTGCTGTGAACAAGTTTTATCTTTAATAACTCACAATAAAAAAGATTTTCAAAATAAATTACAAATTGATGTTATCTTTATTGATCTAATCTTAATTTATGGTTTTATTTGGGAAAATGTTCTCTTTTAAAAGTTTCTAAAATTCTTTAATGTTAAAAACCATTAATTTACTTGAAAAAATGCTTTCTAATAAAAAAATTTATATGACAATTAAATAATCATTGTAATAGTTACAAAATTGTACAGAACTGTCTGCACAAGGTTTAGTTATTTTATCTACTTTATGTAATATTTTCATCCATGATCTTCCAGGTAGAGAAGTTAGGACATTTTTGTTGACAATATTGTTTTGACTCCTCAAAGGAGATCCTTTCCTAAATTAGAAAAGTCTCTCAATAAGAATTTGAAAAAATTGAAAATGTTTTTGAAGACTAGGATCTTATTCCTAATCCAATAAAAATATCTAAATAACCAGGGCATTACCTTATAATCTGAATACAATCTTTTACAATAATAATAATCTAAAATATAATTCTACCCTTACTATTTAAGAATAATCTTGGATCATTCTAATTTATTTTCCTTATTTACCTAAAGTTAAATCAAAATTAATTTTTAAAAATAACATCACTACAAGTATAGCTGGTATTACTTAAGGTTATAATGCTAATAATTCAAGGGCATCTTCCTTAGTAGAAGCATTCTGCTGGTGAATATTATGGATTGATTGGAGAAAAGGTTCTTACACTAAACTACTGGATATTTAATGAAATATTATAATGGACATATTAATGGAATACTCAATTCTACTTTTCTGCAATGATTCCCTGTTCTTTCACATATTTATCCATAAGATAGATATCAGAAATGAAATTGCTTCACAGAAAATGTATAAAATTGTTAAGCAGATCAGACTTTCCAATAACAAAATATAGTTTTACTATCTAGGATTAATCTCAAATAAAGATCCCCCCCCTTTTTTTTTATTCATCCAAAAATCTACAATCAAAGAATTATCACATAAAAATGTAATTTTTATGAGATTCTAAATAAATTTATTTTCCCATATTAAACAATAAACTCAGATGGATTTAATCTTTCTAGATGTAACTGGAATCTCATCAACAAATTTCAGAACAACCCATAGTCATTGTGCTTGTCTATTTCATAAATGAAATTTATCAATCACTCATCTATATAAATATAGAGAAATACAAACTCTGAATTACAAAATTAATGGTTGTTGAATTTATAGTTAGAATAGCAGAATTAAAGGACTTAATAAAGCCACTAAGTAATCTATTTACTAGCTGGAATTTCCACATATTATTTAATGACATCTTCTTATTAATAGTTAGTTGTGTAAAAAAATCATATACTAAATAAATAAATAAATAAAATGACATTGTAAGAAGAAAAATCATAATGAATGATATAAACAATTTTGCAATGGAATGAAATATATCCCATATGTGCTTTTCTTCAATGTTTTCCAGTTGCTCTGCAGAATTAAACTATTCCTCAATTAACCAAGTCAACTATCTCGGTATTATACACTTTGAATGCATTTTTATTGTTTAAAATTATATTTCTTTAAAATGCAACTAAAAGTGCAGTCTCAATTACTCTTACTATGTTTATCTTTATCTGATTAATACTTATTATCTTTCTCTAACTTTATAAATGCTCTTAAATAACTGAAAGTATCTATTATCAATGGGTTTATTTTCAAATCCACAACTTCAAATAAATATTGAAATAATTAATGCTTCATTATATTAAAATTTGATAATAATAAAAAAACTAAATTAATTTTTAATTTGAATCTTAGTATCATAATATAAGTAATATAATTCTTTTTTTTTTCAAATATTCTTTTATATAAAAATATACATTCAACTATTTTTCTTATATAATAGAATTTTACTTAAAATATCAACAAAAATCATTTGATATCCATTATTAAAAGAATTTCATAAAAGAACTAATGTTTTCAAAAAATAATAATTTCAAAAATTGAATATATAATTATTTTATTTAGAAAATAAGATATTTGTTATTTCTTTTTAATATTCTAACAGGTTAATATTTTCTAGTGTTAGCTCTGGTGACAATTTTTATCAATGTTTAATATTTGATTTTAATGCTAAATCCTTATTCGATATTAGAATTCAATAAATTGGATTTTATTTGTTAAAAATATAACTGTACAAATGAAAAACATTCTAAAAAATCATATTAAAACTTTTCAAATATTGGGAAAATAATAATAAACAGAATATGTAACGAAAACAAAGGACTTTCTTGCCTTTCAATAGTGAGCAGGACAGTAGTGATTTCAGAAAATCAACAAAATCTTCATTGACTAAAATTTGTTCTTAAAACAGGAAGGAATTAAGTGTGAAGTCCTAATAAATCCATAAAATTCTGCATTCAAAATTAAAAATTGCATTATAATTTTTAGAATATGGAACACAGTGTCTGTAAAGACATTAGCAATCAGTTTTACAAGATGTGGTTATCATACTCACCATAGTTTTCTTTATTACTGTTACAATAGAATTTGATAGTTTATATATTTAAAAATAAAACATATATGTATAAAATAAAAATGTATTCATGTACACTTTTGTTTTTAATAATTATTATAAAATAATTGTGTAAAAATAATCACAAAACTTTAATAAAGTATGCAAAAATCAAATTGTTTGATATTCCAAAAATCTTCTTGAAGTAATCTCACAAATGTGTTCAAAACTGGATTACAAAGAACTAAATCCATCAAACACATGGAAGCTAGACTAAATTACTTTCACTTTTCTACCTATTGGAAAACACTGACTTTTTCAGATTTTTCTAAATTAATATTATCTACATTACATATGGACTAGATAAATAATATTAAAGATTGCACAGAATGATTTAAAATAGAAAGATTACCAGTGTTATCTCCAAACAAATATCTCTAAATACTAAACCTAATACTAATAGGCTAAGTGAACTGAATAAGTACTCAAATTCATATTGAAATAAATATAAATGATATATAATATGTAAGTTATGAATTGTAAATTACATCAATACAAAACTCACATTAATATTTTTAGATAAATTGCTTTTAAAAATTAAGCCAAACTTATAACATTAGTAAAGGTAAAATAGGAGAATTTATCCAATTGTCAGATTTCTTTAAAACCATTATGTGAAAATGAATATAATTTATTATTTAAAAAGTATTATATGACATCTGACATCTTCTTTCAAAGAAAACTTTCTAGAGAATGTTGCAACTATGATAAGTAAAAAAAAACCAATATTTAAAAAAAGACAATGATAAAAAAAATTTACCTCATAATATTATGATAGGATGAAAAAATAATAAATCTTTAGAAAAATGGATGTGTAATTCAGAAAAGATGGGTAATATTAAAATAGAGTAGAGTTAGTTTATAAAATTAATTGTGAGATTTGTAATATGATAGATATAGGTCAGATAGGAAAGACTACCATGAAAAGAGATAAGAAACATAAAAGGGCAATTAACAGTCAGAATATAAGGCCAGGACCATATATATGTATACTTTTGGTGACTGAATGTAGAATGAATTGTGAAAAAAATATTCAGATAATAAAGTATGTTAAAAATTACAAAGAAAAAAATGTTATGAAACTTTGTATATTCAAGAAAATTTAAACAAATTTCTAAACATGATTAAAGGTCCAACACATATAAGGAGAGGGGATGGAAATTGTTTGATTATTGAAAACTAGAGTTATAATTTTAAAATAAAGAAAAAAGATTATTATTTTATTTATTTATTTAGATTATTTTATAAATATATTATGAAAAAAAAAAAGAATTGTAATAAGTTTAGTCATTTTTATGTATACATATAAATGTATTTTATCCATTATATTTCTGGTAATGTAAATAATGTTTATTGGGTGGAGGGTAGTTGGTCATGTGACTGTGTAAAAAGAAACATCTTGAAAAGGTTCCATTAAGGAATAAAAGCCCGATGTGTTGAGATATTAAATTTTTTTATTTTATTTATAGTGACTTGTTTGTTTCAATTTTGTTCTAAATTGACTATTTTTAATTTATATATAAAAGGCAACATTATGGACAAATTTTAACAGTAAAATTTGATCATTTAAAGTATATTTATAATTTATATGATTAACTGAAATACAGGCTTATTATATACCTATATCAATCTATGTAATATATAGGGTTTATAAGCACAGACTTGCACATGATCCACCACTCACCATTCTATCTCATATCACTGATACACCTGAACACATATATGTCAAAAAGATAAATAATCATCAATGTAGGTATTTCATTCTAAACCAGCAATCATCAGTTGGTCCAGATTTACATCTCTACACATATATGCAATAAGTGCTATTGTTATTCCATATACGTGTAGAGATGTAAATCTGGACCAACTGATGATTGCTGGTTTAGCATGAAATACCTACATTGATGATTATTTATCTTTTCGACATATATGTGTTCAAATGTATCAGTGATATGAGATAGAGTGGTGGGTCATGTGAAAGTCTGTGCTCATAGAACTTATATGATTATAAAAGTTTTTGCTTCTTCAGTACTTATGCATTTCATCTAACTAAAGTTGTTTCATATGCTTGTTTTCATTCATAAGACATTTTTCTTATATTAAATGAAAGATCATTAAATTTTGCTTTGTGATGATGAATATTTATCTAACCTATTTATTAACTTACACAAATCATGTAATGTTAAAGAAATTATAGTCTTTGTGCATACAGACTGACAAAAAGTTTCTGGATATTAGAATACTTCATTGTAATAGTGATTCTATTATTATTTGTTAACCATTTTCCATTGAATATTTTGCTTTATATGTTATACACAAATGAGAACCACATGGTATTAACGACCTGATTTTGTGATAGTTGACATTAAAAGTTTTGAACATTAGAAACTTTCATTATTACAGTTTTTCTGTTATCATTTATTTGTTGAGAAAAACTTTTATCACGAAATTGTAATATTTTTCTTTTATAAATCATACATGATTAAAAATCAAGATATATTATACTTATGCATATAGGAGGTGGTTTAAACATACTATAAGTTAATTTAGTAACAAGTGGATATTTTTTAAATGAATGCACATTTAAATTTACAATGTTTTTTGTTACACCATATTAATCAAAAAGCACCCAGATATCAAAAGTTTTCTAATTTCAGAATAAAAGTATTTTATTTGTATTTGTAAAAATTGACAACAGAATAATAATGTAAAGAAATCTTGAGAAAGAAGTAAAAGATTGGTCAATCGAATCTCTTAATTTTGGATGAAATCTAATAAATAAAAGAAAAATGAGGCAGTTCACTTCAAATACATTTAATTCATAGTAATAATTGGCATTTTAGAAAATGGAATTATGCTATATATTATCAATAAAAGCTTAAGACCAATACTTGATAATCTTAATGATTTCTGAATGTTTTCAAAAACAATCTCAAATTATGTAGAGACAGTTTTTTTTTGTTTAAAAAAAACATGAAGATACTTTAGAAAATTTAATTGAATTCAATATTTCCCCAGTGGCTAATTTTTTTGAAGATAAGCATTTAATCAAGAAATCAATACAGTTCCTTAACAGAATATAAAATGTTGAGAAAAAACTTAAGTGGTTAAAATATTATCATAAAAACTATGACATGAATTATATGTAATAATAAAAATAGTGATATAATAAAAAAATTAGCCATGTATATATATTACGGTGTGTTAAAAATCTGACATACACTAGTAACAATAAAAAAAAACATTAGGTAAAATATAACTAACATAAAACTGATTTATAATATATATACAATTAACTACTGTCTACCGCTATAATGATAAATAAAATAAAAAATCATATAATATTACAATACTAGCCACAAAAAAAAAATTATTAAAATTCTTTCACAACCATTGTTTCATCTATTAATAAATATACCTTTTCAAGTTAAATTCAGCAAGATACAAAGCAACATAAATATATAACAAAGTAGTCTTCCCATTATTCATAAAAAGAAGAGTAGAAACTCTGATGAAAATTTTTTTTGAATCTTAGATCATCAATCTCATGCAGACATCCTTTGATGTTAAAAGAAGTTATTTTTTGAAGTGAATGATGGGAAGACTTTTATTTTGTGTGTGTATATATATATGTGTGTTGTTTGTATCTTGTATTTCAATTGAAATAGTCTATTTGTTAATAGGCGAAACCATAGTTGTGGAAGAATTTAGTACAAATTTTGGTTTTTTGTTTAATTTTATGGCTAGAATTGTAGTTATATGATTTTCTATATATATACTAATATAGTGGAAGATTTATTTAATTATACAAGCATGTTAACTTAATTCAAAATCTTATAGCATTTTCAATATCAGAATATTACTTAGTAAATATAAATGAATTAAAGATGAATGTTAGACATGAAGATAAATTAGTGAAAAGCTAATAATTTATATTTATTTCTTGTTTTTTCCTTAAAACAAATGGAACTTCATACAGTATCCTACACTATTAACTGAACAAAATTAACTGCAATTAATTAGAAAATGCTGTTTAAAAAGTTTATTAATTAAATTAAAATGAATTTAAAGTCATTACTTTCATTTTTTTTATTACATTTTTTTTCTTTTAGCAATTTTGGTAGACATTTGATCAAGGTATGTGTTTGGTTCTATCCTGGTAACAACTTTTTTTGCATTAAATAAAATCATTGATTACTCAAGTTTATAGCAAATGACTTTGGAGCAGAATAAATTGAGTAAATTATTAGACCTAAAGAATATGGAAAACTTTTTCACTTACTCGATATTCAAGTTTACTAAATAAATATTCTATGATAGATCTCATTAAAATTCTCAGTAAAAATTAAGAAACTAACTATTTTCAAATTTTATAAACAATATCTCTGTAAGGTATTTAGGGCAAACAATCACTATGAAAAACTATTATTATTGAAACTATACTGTCATATCATTATAATATAAAATTCTACCTGTCGTAAAAGTTGAAAATAATTATTATTTTTCTCATAATTATCTAAAAAAATAAATGAAAAACACAAAGAAAATGGATCAATAATTAGATAATTTCAATTTTTTTATCTGTTTGAGCATGATATAAATATGGCAAATTATTTAACATTTGAGGAAAAATTCAAAATTGTAATAAATTGTTAAACATCAAATTCATAAAACAACTGAGTCATATATTTCAAAATAGTAGCTGAAATTCAAAAGATCTGATAGTTTCAACTTGTTGCACTTAAATTTTCTTAGAAATATCCAATATCACTGATTTTTTAAATTTTATTTTTACTTATTCTATATCTATATTAATTTTCATTCTCTCACCCATGTATTTGATTTTAAATTTCCTTATGTTCCACCCAGCATACATACCTCCATGCTTCATTGTTTGATCTGTAGTATCTAAATTTTTCTTCTGTTAAGTGTTGTGGCATTAGATTCATAAGTAAAAACAAATAAATCTATTAAAAACTTTTTTCAAACACATAGGCATACTTCTTTTAATATTAAGTTACTTTTATCAAAAGCATTCTCCCCAAATTTAATTCAATGATAAATTTCATCCATTATATTTCCATCTGTATTAATAATTTGACTAATGTATTTGTAGTTGTTTTTTCCTTTTAATTCAAGACTAACGATCTTGATTGTTTGCTTCTGAAAAAATACATTGAACATTAACATTAATCTTTTTAGTATTTATCTTTAATTATACATTCTTAATTTCATCTTGTTCAACATTTCCTGAAACTCTGATGCATTATTTGAAAAAACAACTACATGATCTGCAAAATCTATATGATTGAAATAATTTCCATTTATTTCTTTCATTCTGAGTTTCCTATTCTAATTCACAAAACACTTCTTGTAAACCTCTTGTATAATGTTTTGGCAATAAGGAATCATTTTGATATATACCCTTGTTAATGTTAATCTTCCTAACAACATAATATAATCTAATCATTACATTATCATAATGTAATCTAATCATTACATTCTGGTAAATATTCTTCAAAATATGATAACATCTTGGATGCTTCAATCACCGTAGAAATGTTTTAGAACAAAATGCCTTTTCATTATTGTTGGTTCTTTCTATAACTTCTTTCAATACTTGGATATGATTCATTGTGATAAAATAACTTTTAAATATAGATTGTTTTTTTGATTGGTTAAAATCCAAAATTTTCTATAGATGAGTTATTTTTTTATAGATGAATTGTATTCATCTTGATAAAGATTTAATATACAACTGTTAAAAGAGTAATAAGTTTGAGGTTTCTAATTTCTTTATTATCTTTCTTAAATATCAATATTACTATTGCACTCTTCCAATCATTTGATACATCTTTATCATTTAGATATTTGGTATATAATTTTGCCAACAATTTTCCTACTTTTTTACTCATCTCTTTTAAGATATTGATTATAATTCCATCCAGGCCTCACTTCTTCAGTTAAAATGCTGGGCAATTCTGAAAATGCAATAACTGTATGGGATGTTTGATTTTCTCATTATGTATCATTACATAATTCTTTGTAGAACTCTTGCACCTATATCAATTATAATTCTATCATTTCCTGAAGCTTTTCCTCAGCTTAACAAATTTAATTTCATATCTCACTTCTTCACATAAAATGCTGGGAAATTCTCAAGATGTAATAATTGTAGGGGATAATTTCTTTCCTTGTTCTTTCTCACCATATAATTTTTTATAGAAGTCTGTTATTAATAAAAAATAAAAATAAATCATCATCTAGAGATGAAAGTAGAATATATCAATGATGGATTAGTTTTTTGTTTTTTTTTTTTTTTTAAAAATCATCTTAGATTTCATAAAATATTTTTAGTTAATTTTTTAATCTAGTTGACAACAAATTGGAACCATTGCATAAATAATAATAGTTAGAAAAAGATAATAATAATAATATGTAAAAAAAAAAAAAAAATTTAAAGTAATGCTTGTATGTAAATAGCTGACTAAATCCACCTCTCAGTTAATTTACCACTCTTGAAAAATATCAGAGATCTTAAGAATCTATATTTGTATAACACAATTGGAATCTTAAGAATCTATATTTGTATAACACAATTGGAAATTGCAGGAAATCCTGCAATTTCAAATTGTTTTATACAAGTATAGATTCTTAAGATCTGTGATATTTTCCAAGAATGCTAAATTAACCAAAAGGCGGATTACTTTGTTATTTTTCTACTTTTTAGTCAGATATTTACATAAAAAAAATTTTACGTTATTATTTTACTTTTTAATTATATTTACATATTATTTTAAAAAATGGTTACAACTATAAAAAAAATCTGATAAAAAGTATAATTTAATAATAAGGCAAGAAAACAAAAAATATGCCCTCTAGCAAATGAATTCTAAATTTAAATATCATCTGATTGTCTACTATATAAAAATATTTATGTATTGGCTTTTTAATTAATTTAATTAATTAAGTATGAGTTAAGTCAATATTAACAGAAATTTATTCTACAAATATAGTGTTTCTGTTGGCTCAGTTTGTTAAGGAGTTTTCTTGGGAATGGAAACAATTTTTTTTTTCATTGGTAAAAAAATAAAAAATATGGACATTCAGACAGAAACAAAACAGACAGAGCAAGTTAATATAAAAGCATTTAAAATAGTATTTTTTATAATTTATTGAAAGCTAAAAGAAACAGTAAATTAAAATATTGTCCTTTGGGAAGGGCTGTTGGAGAAACCTTGCTCAGTAGGTTAATAAAACACTATTTTATCTTTTATTTAAGTATGTCATTAGCAATAGTAGTTGCAAATTCAAAAGAATTTTTTTGCTTGATGAAATAATCAGTTTGTAAAACTAAATAATAATAAAAATATCCGGTACTGTGGTGTTAGAGCTGCGATATGAAGAATTATAATCGTTTAATCATTAAATTAATTAGGTTATTAAATCAAAAACATATTTTAAAATCTACATTAAAAAAAAAAAAAACCAATTTAACCAAAAAAATACGAAAAACATTATTGTGAAGAATAGTTAAAATGCGTGTTTAAATCAAATTGAGTGTGTGTTTGCACGTGCATATTCTGCATAATCTATTTTAATATATTGTACAGGCTTTCACCTGCATTTATATATGTAATATATGCGGGATTCGAACTCAGACTTTCACACGACCTACAACTCTCAGTACCATCTTATATTGCTGACTCACCTGATCACACACATGTTGAAAAGATAAATAATCACCAATATCCGTATTTTGTGCTAAACCAGTACTCATTAAAGTATGAAGATTGGTTATCTTAATATAAAGCTGAGTACTAATTGTATATATGTGTTGAGATGGTAATCTGAACCAACTGATGAGTGCTGGTTTAGCACGAAATATGTATATTGGTGATTATTTATCTTTTCAACATGTGTGTGATCAGGTGAGTCAGCAATATAAGATGGCACTGAGAGTTGTAGGTCGTATAAAAGTCTGAGTTCGAATCCTGCATATATTATATATGTAAATGCAGGTGTAAGCCTGTACAAAGTATTAAAATAGATTATGCAGAATATGCACGTGCAAATACACACTCAATTTGACTTAAACATGAATTTTAACTATTCTTCACATTAATGCTTTTCGTATTTTTTTTTTGTTAAATTGTTTTTTTTTAATGTAGAATTTAAAATATGTTTTTGATTTAATAACTAATTAATTTAATGATTAAACGATTATAATTCTTTATGTCGCAACTCTTGTTAAGTACACCCAGATGCAAAATTTATAGCATTCTTGTTATAAAAAAAGCATAGATATTCCATGAGTAGGTAAGACATTAAAACATGAAAAGTGTGTTACATTGATCGTTGCTAGTGAAAAAAAAAAAGAATATAAATTTTATTAATTATCCCTTAATAAATTTTTGATTTCAGAGAAACAAGCATTGATTTTCTTAACACCATAAACTGACATGTTTACACAAAACTGAATAAATTTTTAATTAAAATCTATAAGAATTATCTTTTTCATTTAGAAAAAAATATATCTTTATGAATTATTCATTCTATATGTAAGTACAGAATGTTAAGATTTTTACCCAAAAGCTAGTAAAGTTAATCAAGCATGATAATTTGCCAATATTCATCTTTCTTGTAACATCTTTTATTCTGAAATACCTATGCTTAATGCTACACCTAAAGCTTTAAAAAACACTTTATATATTAAAAATTTAAAGAAGATCCAAAGATTGACTGTATTTTATTCATACTTTTTATCTTTAAAAAAGTACACCAATCTTCCTCTAACCAATAAGATTAACCCGGGATTTTTATTCACTAGCTGAGAATAGCCAGATATAATTTATGAATCACTATTGGATGGCTATTACATTGGTTAAAGTTTGTCTATTTGAAAGAAAAAATCTTAAGATTATTTGGGAAGTAAAATAATGTCAAATTTATTTGGTTTGAATTTTAACCCTGAGTTGCAGACCAGACAAATAAATATACTATTATTATGATACAAACTCTACAAAATGCATAATAAATCTTCATAATAATCCATAATAACATCATTACAAGAGATAACTTACAGTCTGTGGTAATGAATTATAAAACTCGAAAAAAAATTGATTTAATTATAGTCAATGAATACCAGAATAAACTAAAATTCAGTAAATTCTCAAATAAACTGTACTAGTTGCCAAGATATACATATGCTGCATAAAGTATCATATAAATCTCCCAGGATACATCAAAGGGTAAGTAGAGTAATCCACCCTGTTACTAGTGCAAACATGAATAATTAATTAATAATAGATAGTAGTGCCAACCAAATCTAAATTTCATTCTTGGCTTTTTTCTCAATGAAGAGTATTGGATTGCATGGTAATCTTCTTTTCAAGATATTATTGTGCAAGAATCAGGAACTATGAAGACAGTATCTTCTCATAACTTATGATTACTGTAAATGAAACTACAATACAGATATGGAATAAGTTATTGCAACCAAGAATCAGATATAGGGTACATATACTTTCTTTTGCACCAATGCCACTGGCTTTTAGTAGTCTGGAAAATGAATTTTTCATATTATAAAAACATTATTACTAAAACTACTTTTATAAAAAATTGCAATGCATTACATAATGTTTTTAATAGTATGGCGCAAGTTTTATTTTATAAAAATATCATTACAGGTGCTAATAAATAGGCTATATGAGATTTTCATAATGTTTTAAGAAATCACTTAATGCATTAATATATACAGAGTAAATATTTAAAATTAAATTAGCATTTATGATAAATATAAAATCTGGATAAACAGATATGTAAATTCTCACCTGCTGAAACATATAGGTGTGCACCTGCATCTCCTTCTCGGATAACCAAACTACCTTGAGTGAAACTTTCTGAATACATGCAATCAACAATCTCCCGAACTTGTATTGCATCCAAGTTCTTAAGAAAATCATTATCCATAATAGCATCTTTGATAAGTTGCTTGGATCTAAAAAATAAAAATATTATATTTACAAAGTAATCAAATCATTAACATTTCTATAAATAAAACATGACTTGAAAATTTATAAATCTTTAATACACTATAATAAAAATGCCAAATTAATAAGATTTTTATCACTTTATTAAACACTATTAGTTGTAATATTTATTAATAATATTTGCCAACAAAAATCAGTTTAATATTTTAGAAATTTATCACAATAACATTAGTGATGATTGATATAGCACTAAAAATGATAGCCATAACTATTATTGCTAATATTCTTAATAATAAAAATAGATTCAATACACTTACCAATAATCATTATACATATCTCAGATTAAATTTTTGAACTTAAGCACATTCTTAACATTAATAGTTGTTATATTTCTAGCAACATTATTATTAAAGATCAATAATATTATTTAATATATATTTAAACATTGAAGCACTTTGCTTCATTAATTGTTGTGCATTTGCCTATAATGCTGACAGCTTAGATTTCAAATCCAACCAGAGCAAATTTTAAAAAGTAAGATTCAAATCAGTTTATTGAAGTATAAATTATTTCCTTCTTTTCTGAACTAATGTAATAAATGATTCTTAATGAACACATATGCAGAGAAATTAGATTTTTAAATATTCAGCTTTATTATTGCCTAGCATGCTTTTAATATATATATATCATCTATATATAAGTTATGAATATAATATACATGATATATCAAAAGCATGCTATGTGGCAATAAAGTTAAATATTTAAAAATCCACCTTTTCTGCTTATGTATTTTATTAATAATCTATTATATTTTTTATATAACTAAATTATAGCAAGCTCAACTAATCATTCATAAATGATATATAAGTACTTGCATTAGAAGTTTATCACCTCTTGAAAATTGTCAAACTTAATGAATAATACTTTATCATTTATTGTTCCTTTATAGGAGAACATTTGTTTATAGCCAAAAAATTGCAATTTATTACATGTTCAAGAACAGTGCATTGATAAGAATGCCTGGTACTGGAAGAGAATTTTATCATTTGATGATTCACAACTAAATTAATTTTAATTATGATAATTTTCATGTGTTAAGTAAAATATTCTAAATTAACTTCAGTGATATAAAGCTTTGTTTTCTTTTTAAGAGCACCAAAAAAAATTCCATCATGCTGGCTCATTATCTAATTCAAATATTTCATGAACAATAAGTATAAGTGAATACCTTATATATAGTTATGAATAATTTTCAACTGCCATCACAAATTCTTTCTACCAGTAAAGAGCCCAATTTACAAAGAGATAAGAATTGTTTCATGGTACAAGCCAAGGATCATTCATTTTTCTAATAGTTAGAGAATTTGCTCATCGGATAGCACAAAATTATCCAGATATGGTAAAATTTCATAAATGAATAAATTAGTTACTCAGGAAGTCAAGTGATGCTTGAGAAGTAGAAAAGTCTGAAATTTTATTTAAGAACTATTAACTCTCAAATTTATCGCTATACCACTGAGTGCAGTATTAGAGAAATTCAAAAACTAAAGATTCCTGGATTAATTTCAAACCCAATTTGTCATTTCTGGTGTTCAAATACCATATGATATTCTAAACAAGTAATTGGTGATTTTTTTTATTAAATAATGTTATGTGCAACCGATTTTAAATTTACAAATACGCAAATGAGATAATTTTATATAATAATATACACACATACATTCATTTCCGTATAAGAATCCAAATTATTTAAATAGCTAAATCATTATTAAACTATATTAATATTCTTTTATAATTTCTAATCAAGATACTATGTTAAAATTTCTTCATACTAATCATTTCAAATGCATTTAATAAAGGAAAGATTTTATATTGGAAATTTAATATTGATTTTTCAACTTTAATCCAAGTAATCATGATCATTATTAATAAAAACTTTCCATCTAAAAACTTTTTTTACCTACGGTAAATGAATTCAACTATGTTTTCTTCATCATTTTTTTTCAAAAATAAATTATTTTTAGTGTTTGAATTAATAACTTCTGTTGCGTTATACCTTTAAATAGAATAATTAAATGTCACACAATTGTATATCAGTATGAGTTTACATATATACATAGTGGATTCTTAGTAATTGTTATTAAATGAAAGTGGGTATTTTGTAGGGTTTTAATAGAGAATAACTTCTAATATATTTTGCAATTTACATATCAGGTCATGGCTCTTTTCAAATAAAAAGCCATAGTCATCCCAATTGTTTATCCAGCTAAATAGATGTCTATTCTAGTAACTAATCAGATAAACATCAGTACCGATATATGATTTACTTTTATCTTTGTATTTTATCCACTTGCTTTGTTGATCATCAGATAAATAGCTAAAAGAATTATAATTTGTAAATTATTAAACTATTTGAAAAAAGTCTTTCTCTTATTGTAAACTTAATCCCTAAGTTAAAAACAATGCAGACTGCACATTTCACCATAATATATATATATATATTAAAATTGTTAACAGGTAAGTTAGACATCGATTTTATTTTATATCAATGATATAATAATTAAATATATATATATATATAGGCAGTTATCTAAATACTTTACTTAATCAAGTATAGAAAATTTTATTCCATTCATTAACGACTACCTGTAAAATAGTATGGGCATTTTAACAATAATTACATACATATCAATCATTTCAAATGCAGCCAATAAGAGGTTTTATATTGAAAATTTAATATTGATTTTTCAACTTTAATAACGATCATTATTAGCAGAAATTTTCTATCTCAAAACTTACTTTTCAATTCACATTTAATTAATATTTAAGAATATTGACTTAGATCCCTTAAAATAGATTAAATCCAATCAAAATTATATATACAGTATATTCATTCAAAAAACAATATAGCGAGATAAATTAAGAATACTCTTTTTGTAGAAGTTTTTAATTAGTGCCATCGTAATATCAGTCTCTTCTTGCATCCCTTTACAACTCTCCTCCAGCTTTCTTTTTTACAAACACAAAATAATAAAAATAGATTTGAATCTGTACAGCGATAATATTTAAAAAATGTTTATTTTTAAAATTTTCAAGCCATTTAATACAACTATTTTTATTTACTTGTAGCCAATAAAAACAACAAATTAATAAGTATGTTTACAACAGGGAATATTATGCTTGTTTTTAGCTTTATTCTAAATCATTAATGAAAGAAATGTACAAAAAAACAACAACCCAATAATATCAAAACATATGACATAAAACAATATAATCTCTTTTATAATATATTATAGAATGTATATCCAAACTCAAAAGATATTTCATATATTTTATACACTATGTAGATTCAAGATAAATTTTGTCAAATATATCATACTCACATTAGAAGTATTTGATTCTTGACTGATGATGTATGGATTTTAAAATGCCTTAATTAATTTTCACTTTTCTAAATAAAAATATAAAGCTCTGGTTTCTTTTCTTGATATATAAAATCTTGCTTTCATTTTTCATCATAAAATTGGGAAAAAATAAATTTAGCAACTCCTAATTTAATATTAGCATTGATAATTTCAATGATTTTCATAACAAAACAGTTTGACTGCTTGCAGTTTTTCAATTGAGATGATATGCACTATGCTGCTTGAAGTTTATATTGCTTATGTTAATAGACAAAGTACATGTGTAGTTAAAAAAACATATTCAACATTCTTTCCCAAGGTTTTGAGAATAATTGCAGTTGAAAATGATTACATAATTATTTTAAAAAGTCAAAATCATTTCACATAAATTATTACACAAACATTTTGCTTTTTTCCTATGTAATGATGTAATACACTATAAAATGCTACATAGAAAAACAATCAATAATCATATTGATATTACTGCCATTCAAATAAACTTCTATGGAGATTTTGACATATTCAATCAAAATTCTTCCTCTTGTTCATGATAATTTTAGTATAACCTGTGGCCTCATTAATTACATTAAAAGTAAAGAAATTTTCATTCAAAATTTTCTCTAATTTCTGTT